>CM076723.1:14258925-14478589 GCA_038501795.1 Pseudopleuronectes americanus
TGTGCAGATGTGCTTGCGGCATCATTTTTTTTTCTTTGCAGTTTACGGTTTGTTTACAGTTGTTTTGCTCTGGTGTGTGCTTGCGCATTTGTGTGTGTGTGTGTGTGTGTGTGTGTGCCCCTCTGTCCTTGGTCTCTGCCTGCCAGCCATTCTGTTGTGAGAGAACAGGTGCAGATGAATATGAAACAGATCGTCAGAGCTTATACGGTCTGGCCCTTTGTATGCACGCTCATGTTCGAAACATCATGTCAGAGCAAACTGGCTCCCCACCTCCATCTTTAGCAGCTTCTTTTTAGTGTCGTGCACCGATGCTAAATCTATTTCACAGAGGGCAAACACATTTATTTTTTTGTGGAGGACGCACAGATCAGGGCGCACAGCAGAGAGGCAGAGGGCAGGGCTTTGTAATGGAAAGTCTAAAGTAAATGCAGAGAGCGGACAGCGCTCTGATATCCAACGCTTCATATGAGTCCGGCACTAAGCAGCAGACAATGGACAACCTGGGAGATCTTTTCTAAAATGTAATCACCCCTGAATGTTACACACACTCGCCAATCTCACACCCTTTCCTGCTCTGTTCTCTCCTTCCCTCCAGTGTGAGACATTCCTCACGCCGGTCCAGAAACTGCTCTCACTCAACTCTCTCTCATCACTTTGTTAATAATATCATGACTGGACTATAGAGCGAGAGATGTATGGATACATATGAAGATGTATAGATGAATAGATGTATAGATGAATAGATGTATAGATGAATAGATGTATAGATAGATAGATAGATAGATAGATAGATAGATAGATAGATAGATAGATAGATAGATAGATAGATAGATAGATAGATAGATAGATAGATAGATAGATAGATAGATAGATAGATAGATAGATAGATAGATAGATAGATAGATAGATAGATAGATAGATAGACAGACAGATAGATAGAACCTTCTTCTGTGACTCTATCTTTAGAGTTACACATCCCTGCCCGGTGATGTGCCTCCTCCACCCTCCTCCCTCCTCCTTCACTCCTGATCTGCAATTTTCTCTCTCTCCCTCCCTCCCTCCCTCTCAGTCTGTCTCACTCCCTCTGTTTCTCCCTCAAACACACGCAACCCAGGGCGAAGACGGGAGGCTGCTCACGACCCAGTGCGCGGCGTTTTGTCCTCCACTAATGCCTCCTTTGGTCTGATTAGTCATACTGGATCGATAATCCCTTTAGGGCAGACCATCGGTGGATCCAACACGTATCGACCCTTGACTGGATAAAAGCGCGCAGGTTTGGGGGGATTCAGGGGAGTCCGGCATGTCCCTCCTCTGCGCCCTGTGCGCACCAGCAGCGCCGATCTTGTCATCGGCCACCGTAGGGACGTGTGTGCGCTCCATGCGCTGCAGTTGAACTTCACTCTCCTCCGTGACAGACCCTGGATGTCGACACAATAGCCCTAACGCAGTTTGCGCGTAAATCCACGCGTGGCAGGACGGTTCTGAATGGAAACGCCAACAAGTGGGAACTGGTAATGTAGCCTATCCTAATGCTGGGACCCTGACACGTGGATTCGACCAGTTCAATTAAATGTGACGCGTTGAGCTTGCGATTTAGTAACCCACGTACCCAGCGACGTATGGTCTGCGAGCGCACATCTGAAGCCATCGACCCGCTGCTTCTCCACGGCGCATCATCGGCGGGGCTGGAGCGGAAAGAGCCGGGAACACTGAGGAATGCGGAGCCGGGACTTAGTCTTTACCAGCTCACCTGCGGAACACTTCGCAGCCAACACCAAAGTAAGTCGTTCCCTGAACAGATCCATGCGCTCTGGTGCCTTTTACGCATGGGGCTGAGATAACGTAACAAGAACATGCAGTACTTTAGAGGAATCTGTAGTTTGCAGTGACTCCAGCCATATACTTTGTGGTGTAGATAAGTGGAGATTATTATGTTGTGTCTCTTGAGGGAGTTTATCACTGACCTTGCGAGACATTAAAGGTGTTCTTTCTTGCAATTACATAATAGCCCTTGGATGTTTCTATAATCCTCACCTTTATCACCTCGGCTGCATTTTAATCCGTGAGACAGGTCGCACAGACTGAACACACACAGGTTCAGTTGGGTACATAATCTCCTCCTTGTCTTGTCACCCTGCAGCCGTCAGACGCAGCCGGTGAGCCCGCAGCAGAGCACCATGCTGAGGCAGATCCTCCTCAACTCCACCGACAGCCCGGACTTCGGCCTGGTGCTCATGGCCCAGTCCTCCACGCAGGCCCCCTCTTCCATGAACGCCTCCCACGGCGGCTCGGTGAGCGTGGCCGCCCTGCTGCGACCCACCGCGGGGCGAGGCGGGGGGCTGCGGGAGGGCGAGCTCCACAAACCGGACCTGATGACCTACCTGGTCATGTGCCTACTGCTCTTCCTGCTGGTGCTGCTCATCGTGTTCTTCATCAACTGCCAGCTGCGGAACTCCTTCTTCGCCTCCATGCCATATGACAGGTCGCTGAGAGAGGCCCGGACCACCTACAAGTAAGGCTGGACCCGCTGGGATTGACCCCCCGCGACCCGTGGCCCTTTGGACGGGGGGGTTTCAGGACTGACTTGTGTGCCTGCGTGGGGTAGTTGCCTTTCCGAGTTGTCTTGGACACATTTGATGCTCTGAATAAACAGGAATCCCCAACCAGACCTAACACGGTGAGCGAGGGACTCAACTGTGTCAAATGTTTCCCAAATGTTTCCACTTCCAAGACCCCCGGCCCCCTTCATACCACAGGAGGCGTCTCTGAAGACCACTGGTGTGCGCGTGGGCCTGCTGCCGGTGGAAAGATAACAATTTAACTCCTGATTCCATTTCTGACTCTTATATTTTCTGGTAATTAATGAAGGAATTGTGAAACCATCCATCATCCACTGCAACCCCCGCAAAGCACTTCGGAAATAAACAGTTTAGTCCCTAATGTAGACTCCTCTCAAAAGCGTCTCCTCATTCATCTATATAGTGGCTTACCCATCTGACCTGTCTGCTGCAGTTTGAGTGCAGATCCACGGAATTTCCCACTGGCCCAAACTGAATCACTTTTATTTCCCAGAGCAGAGTGACTACGTCTACATCAGCGCAGAGAGAATCTCCAGTAGTTTGTATATACCACACTTTGTATGACTGTAACTTGCCTGTCTTGTCTTGTGAAATGATGCAATCAACCCGAAAAACTCCCATATTGTACACTGGTGATTAAATGGATTCAATGACAGACTGTAGGCCTATATCGTCACATAAAGGTATTTCAATGTATACTTTTGACGTCTTCTTGGTCTTTATGGGGATTGTGATGCTGCAGCTGATGGTGGGAAGGGCCAACTGGTAATCATTTAGTAGGTCTGCGTCCAGAGAGGTGTTTATACGAGAGCCATAGGGCTGCCGGTCTTATCGTGCACTTTCACTTTTAATTAACCTCTCGCACAATTTACAGCACTAATACCCGGAGAATGACTCGTGGCTGGAAAAGCACAACCTATGACGAGTCCTGTGCGTAAAACCAAACTGTTATCTGCTGCCACCGGTGATGCGCGTATCCTCCCCAATCTTGTTGTCCTACAACACTTCTCTCATGCCAGGACAGAAAGATGAGCCAATCTCTGTAATCCTGTGTGTGTCTGTGTGTGTGTTTGTGTGTGTGTGTGTGTGTGTGTGTGTGTGTGTGTGTGTGTGTGTGTGTGTGTGTGTGTGTGTGTGTGTGTGTGTGTGTGTGTGTGTGCGTGTTGTGCGCTCTGTGAGGTAAGACAAACTCTGCCTTTCATAGAATATAAATCATGTCTGATGACCATTAACACAATAATTCTTGAGATCATTTATATAGTTGACCCCTGGATGCGTTGTCGGAGAGGAACAATCCCACTAAAGAGAGAAATATAAAATGTCTGTGGTGCGTAATTTCGTAATTTCTGGATTTGAGAACATTGGAGGCTGGAGACAGAAGGACACAGTGTCCCAGGCTGTTTGCGCATAAGGACTGAGACAAACTACAAGCGGTTATTTTGACCTCCTTTATCGATTATTCCTCACATTCAGAAAAAAAGCTGCCTGTGGCTTCTTCATTCAGTCAATTAATGCGGATGCTATTTATAGGCAAGTTCAACATTCCTCTGTACAGATATAACTGCCACCCAATGTCAATGGCTTACACTTATAAATGCCTACAAGTCATTTTAGAGAACATTATAAAGTAGTCTGCATCACACACGCCAATATGTCTACATACACTTTGGTTGACGTGCTGTCTCAACTCCGCTGAAACTGCAGCACCTGCCGTTCATAATTTAACCGCTCGGTGGCGCCTGAACGCTGATTATTTATATACACGCTTCATTACCACCGTCCAAAGGACAATTTAAAAGATCACCATTACAAAATCCCCCTAAAACTGACCTGCACTGAACAGAGACCAAATTAAGTTCTGTCACTGGTGTTAAAAGTTAAATAAGGATGGGAAAATTATTTATATATTGATCTACATTCTTTATAATACTCATTATAACTCTTGCACAATTGAGGTCCCATCTATACCCAAATGTCTGATTCATTTCAGGAAATAAGAGATGAGTTGTGAAATGTCTTGGAATGTGCAGCCTTAAATACCTGAGTAAAGGTCTTCTGGTCGATCTCATATCAGAACCTAAAGGTCAAGGACACGGAAAGTTGAGTCATACAGAGAGGGTTTGTGTAACTTGGTTATATTATTGCCAGGGAAAAGTGGCAAAGGCAACACATGAGATTAAACTAAAGTAAACAAGCTGCACCTTCTCTCTTATGGAGCTTCTTGAACATATGCAATACTTTAAATAAGCAGTACTTTATCTGTTACTGCTTTCTTCCCTTGAACTGATAAAACGCAGAACTGGGAAAGTATACCTAAGACACTGCTTAAACATCCTCCTGTACTCAAACACCTTGAAGTCATTGAAGTGGATAATTCAATCGCATCATTGACCAAATGTCTGAGACCAGTCACCTAAGACCAGTTAGTGATCCCTGATACTGGCCTGTGCTGCCTGCTGCTGGTGGCTTTATCAATTGCACTGATCAACTGACATTTAGTCTTTTTCCTCTTCTTCTCATCTTCTAGATTTTTAGATTCTAAATTGTGACACAGTATAAACCTGCATCATTCCATGTGATGCTCTAAGTCAGTGGTTCCCCAAACTTTTTTTCTGCAGGGCTGCTCCTTGGCAGGTAGAACAATATCCCAAACCCCAACCACCACCTACATAATCACCTAGAAAGTATCCAGAGGAACTCCATGTGAGAACACAAATGTCCCAGTCGGACACGTCGAACAATCATGTATAAACTAAACATCAATAAACACAGACGTGCCCTGCTTGTAAACTCTGACAGACTTTATTTGAAACATTGTCGGTAATAATTAATGCAGAAATCCAACTTAAATGTGTGAAATGTCACTGAAAAAACAAGTCACATCAGAGAGGAAGAATAGGAAGTGACTATGAATGATGCGTCTTCTAAAATTGTATTTAACTTCAACTTAAACATGAGATATTACTGAAAAAGGGAGCAAGTCACTTGGGAGTGGAAGATGCACTCTACAGCATCAAATCTTTTTAGCAGAATTGCCTCTTTACACAAAAAAGTGTATAAATTCCCTAAGAAAAAAACCTGAACATTCTCTCCAAATGAACAACAGTTCTAGTCCAATAATATTTTCAGTGAGCGGTGTGCACTTGCTTTCTGCTGCAGATCTCAGCAGCTGTGAGACTCTTAGCTCAATTTCAACGTGCAGCTTTGATCTGCATTTTAGTTTTTTTACAGAATCTCACTGAGGCAACATGCTGCAAAGGAAAGGAGTGTCAGGGTCAGGGCTCTCCTCCCTATAACTCCCCAACTCTCTTTGGATCAGTAATCATCAAACATCATCCACTCAAGCCTACAGTCTTCTTTTGTTGTGGTTTAACAGTTAACCCTCTGGTACGATGAGCAGTTGCACTACTCTGGCTGGGATGCTGCTTCCCTGGAGCGGCCTGTTAAATCCTCCCCAGTGAAGCTGTATAGTTAATGCTCAAGGTCCAGGTCTGATCTGTATTAGTAAAATGCAGAAAAACCGTTCTCACACGGGTGATATGCTACAAAAGGAACGTCTTGTAATGTGGACGTCGAGCTGCAGCTTCACGCTCCGGCGGTGATGTCGCTTCCTGGAGCCGCAGCAGCTCCTCTCAGGTGAACTGGCAGGGCTCTTGGCTCCGCCCCCCCTGTGTCTGTCACAGAGGAACAGGAAGACTCCGCCGATCACACACTCTGTCACTCAGAGGATAAAAAGTTAACTAAACTTGTCTCAGTCATGGAAACTAACTTGGGAGACACCGTGGAGACCGGCTACCATTAACACCGACTCGCTCCCCGCGTTGTACGCGCCGAAACAACTCGCGGAAGGAAGAAGAGCGGAGGGTTTTGTCTTTTTTTGTCTTAGCCCACGGTTACTCTACCGAGCTAGCGTGGCTAAAGCTAACGTTAGCCCATATAGCGTCGGATACTTTTACGGATATAAAAGTCACACAATCGAAGCTTCACGTTGTGTTACACTGAGGACACTGGTGCAGGAATGCCCTCAGTGTTTGTTGTGTAGACGCAACAGGTCGTTTCCGTACTTCTCGTCTCGAGGCTCCGGGGCTGCGCTTTGAATTTCCCTCCTTCAGGGAGACTGACAGGCGGCTTCAGCGAAGGGGCTCCCTCGGTGTAGTTGGCTCTCGACCAAATCCTTAGCAGCGCTGTGCTAATTGTGGCTAGTTAGTTAGCCAGGGGGGGACAAGCAAAGGCCCGCGGGAATTAACGGTGAAGATACTCCCGTGTGGGGCAACTTTGTGTTGTGTGTGTGTGTGTGTGTGTGTGGAGGTCCCCACCACACGGGTTTATTTTGACAACCGATTCGAGGATTAATCTCTGAGTATGGATCCGCACTCGGGCAGCTCCGCCTCCGCTTCTGGACCCAAGAAGGACAAGAAGTCCAAGAAGAACTACGAGGATGGAGAAGGCAAGAAGAAGTTTGTGAGTATCCCACATGTTGAACTCCGCTGCTGTTTGTTTAACGATCTGTTTTGGTCGCTAGGGCTCAAAGGTTTCCTCTGCACCTCACTCGGCCAGATGGTTACTTGTTTCTTCTTCTCACATTTCCAGTGAAGCAACAAACTGCGACCAAACCCTGTAATTACTTTCACCCCTTAAAGCTTTGATCAGTACAGCTTGAAATATTACCCTGTGTGCAGAATTCTCAATTCCAGGTCGTTGTAAGTATCATCAGAGGAGGAAGTAGCTGGTGCCTCCAACTCTGAGGACGTGTACTGTGCAAGTTGTGCAGTAAAAAGTGCAACAAGTCAACACATGACTCACGTTTTAATATGTGGGCTTGGCAATGTGGCCAAGAATGTCGTCTGGATAAACATTTTCAAATAATATTGATGACTATCAGGATAAATGTCACGCTGTGTTATTTATTTTAAGATGACAGACTGATTATTTTTGCCTAGGAAATTTGTGGCTTATGTAATAACCAGCAAAATATCTCACAAACCTGACACACACCGTTAAAACCTGTTGTGTATTACTTCTCCTCACCACGCTGTCACGTTGCATAAGCAATATATGGAAACATTATGAACTTTTGTTATATTGCTATTGATGGAAGTTATACAGCGATAGATCATTGCATTTCACAGAGAGCACCATGCATACTTTGTTAATGATTTCAACTGAGAGATAATCAATAGGGTTGTTCCCAAAGAATGAGCAAACATTCTGTGGAATGGCGTGGCTCGAATGCCTCAAAGCTGACATAATCTTGATGACATCATTTCGTGAACCTGGTCGCGCCTGCATCATGTGTGACTCAGCGTGGTGTCCTGGGGGGGAGCAGAGGAGGAGTCGCTCGTAGAGATGTCTGTCATCGGGCCACAGCGAACTGTTGTGTAACTTGACCTCATGGCCATGTCTAGCAACAGGTGAAAACTGATACAGATACAAACGGTAACCATAGAGGATGCTCACGCCTAGTAGACTGCTCCGCCACACATACACACACTCATGTGCACTACCTATCAGTGAGGGAGGTTTCCCTCCTCTTTATTGGTCCCACTCAGACGCTCCCTCGATTGAACCACCAGCGATTCCTGCTGACAGGACTGTACAGAAAAACAGTTTGTTCAGGCTTTTTCACTGAACTAGTTCCACTAGGGCATGGACCTACATGCAGCTATGCCAAGCACAGAGATATAAGTTTGTAGTTTGTCCAAGTTAAATACATATTTTTGATGACAAGACATTAAGTCAGTTCACACAAGCAGGCAATCACAACCAGGTACAGTGAACACCTGTCCATGCTGCTCTAGGGCATCTTCACTCAAGAAATTTATGAAAATACTGAAGTGATTCAGTACCGCTCTGTTAATGTACCCACAAGTTAAGGTTGGGCTGTCAGTAAACATGAGTCAGCGACAGGAAGTCATTTTGCAATGTCCTGAGATCACACATGCACACACGAGTCAGAGTTTTGAGTGAGAAACACCTGAAAGTGTGAGTGTGTTTCTGTGTGCTCGACTCAGTGAGGCAGGTCCTTGACATAAGTACAACACCGACTCTGAACATTTTTATTACAGCACAGAAAGAGGTAAAGCAGTGTAGAGTTAGGTGTGGTTGTGTACTCGATCTACAGTGCGCTGCTATCAGTCCACTATCTATGACGTCATCACTTGCTGCTTTTGCCTCTGTTCAGACAACATGATGTGATTTAGTGACGTGTGTCTGTGTTTTCTTTTCTGTGTGTGTGTGTGATCTCAAATCGGATTACTATGTGGTATTCCAAGCTAACATCACCCATGTGTGAATGTGTCTCTGTTGTGTTGTCTGGGACTGATTGAAGCGGTGTGGGTGGGTTATCTAGTTTTAATCATCATTTATTTTCCTAGACATGGTCACAGTTTTTGGATTAGTCTGGCTGGATTAATTTTTTTAAATACAGTATGTTGTTGGAATAATACCACTGACTTTAGCAGGGATTGGCATTAAAACAAATGGATGATAGGGCTAGATGCAGCATTTATAATTAATGAAAGAGTTGTATATTTGTATTCTTATTTTGTCAAAATAAGTGTATACTGCCCAATCATCATTTAGAATTTTTAAAACTAATATGGACTCGCATCAACCCCTGGTATGTTTACTCACGCTCTACCCTGGATTGATGGGAAGTTTAATATTAGTCTGTGTGAGTCTGTCAGGGTCGGTTAAATCAGATTTGTCTGTTCAACACAAACATTTGGTGATTGGTCCCTTTTTCACATGGAACATCTAGCAACTCAGGTAACCTATAGTTATGTTTAACAGGAATGCTTGGCGTGATTCATTGCATCTACAAGTACATCTGCAGCTGAGTATGACTCAGGTATTTTACAGTTGTTGCTGTGCGCCCCCTGAAGCACTATCCTCAGACCCAGAGACGGAGAGGATCTGCATCCAAGATCCCTGTTGACATAAACATGCTTGCTGAACCCAGCAGGCAGGCACGGGGCGGATTAGCTAGGGATCACTGCATGGACAGTTATTTGGGATACAAGGCAAACTTTTGTGGATCACAGATTCTTGCTCTGGGACATCTTATAGAGTTTTTTTTAAGCCGTTTTATCAGATTTTTTTCTTGGTGAAAGGTTTTGCTGAATTCTTGTTAGAATGCGCTGACTTTTTTCATGCCCCGAAAATAGATATTGGTTATGAAGGAGACCAGTAACAAATATTTGGAGTGAGCTTTACAACTTCATATTATTTTGTTGGGGACATCCCTGTATTTCTTTTTGATTGATCGATTATTCCCCTGTTATTTTGACGCAGATCTTTCCTTTAGGGCTGTGTTAGTTGATATATTGCATTACAGAAAGAGGATATGATATTGCCCATTCTGATGATTGGACAATTTATAATTATCAAACTTCTCATATGACTTCCAGGAGGAAATCTAACACATAGATGCACAAGACCGACCTGTTCTAGTAGAGGCTTTTCAGAGAGCCCTAGAGCAAGTGTCACTATTTCTCTCTTTAAAATATTTGCACAGTGGAATAATATGCTGACTAGCTCATGCATGCAACCCCAGCCTACCAGTTGCATCACTGCTGTCATGTTAAAAGATTGTAACACAAGGAATTTGTTTTGACTTTAAAAATTAGAAAATGTGAATGTGAAAAACCATATATAACCGTATATTTATTTTCTTAGACTTTAACACATGAAATCCAAATCATATTTTCTTTGCGAGTGTCATGATACAGAACATATTTCGCGATATATAACTAAATTTATTTCTTTTGTGCCACCTCCTTACACAAGTAATGCAGTTGTGTAGCAGCTTCAGCGGAAAACCACGCCACACTGGCGCATCAGCATGAAATCTTGGGCCTGCATATGTTTTTGTGCAACGGTGCACCTACTTCCTGGGGGAACCACCTCAGCAAATGCTTCATTTAAGATAACGCCATGAATTAAGCCAGTCAGGTCACGACTCTTTAGTCACACAGTCTGCCTCGAGAAGTCTGAGTCAAGTCAAGAAGTTTGTTTCGATTTTCAGTCACTCCCTTTGCACCGGTTTCTTTCATATTTATGTGCCTCTTCTGCTCCCCCAACACATACGTACCTTGGCACACACTGACACACAGTTTCCGGCTCTTTAGTCTCAGAGGAAGAGAAGCACACTGTGAACTGAAGAATAGGATGACTGACTATCTGCATGAAACTGGAGTGGTTAATGGACTGCTAGTGTCAGGGGCCTCTTGGCTCAGAGCAAGGGGAAGAAAGTGAGCCACCAGTGAGCACTGAGCAGGTACACAGGGAGAGGGGACTGGGAAAGAAGTCAAAAAAGGGAATTGCAGATAAGGTGATTAAAGAAGGCAGGGAGTGGGGGTGCAGTCAGCAATAATAACAAGTTACGGGTGGTGTGATGGGCATGGAAAGCTTAAATTACTGAGTTGATTCTAAAAAAACGTAAGCGGGTAAATAGTTGTTGAATCCTACAAGGCAGAAAACCTCTGCAGCACTACTCTATGGTTTTAAAATTTGAAGCATGTTGATCACACCCCAGGTCAATGATTTGAAGGCAGGAGTTCTTTTGAACAAAATAGCAAAGCTAAAACTCCTTGTGTGACACAGCTGGTGTGGAATGGAGTAGTAGAGAAGAGCACATGGAGCATTTCTCCCTTTTGTGGATCAAAATGACCCATAATGTTGTTTACTTCATGACAAGTATGACAGATGGTTTCAGACCTGCACTGACCAGATGATTTTCTGAAATTCTCTGGTTGGTCTGTATGTCAGAACACATATGTCTGAGTCAGTTGCTGCAGACAATCTCCAGTTTTTCCTGCCAGCCCCTTGTAAGAGGCTGCAGCAGGAGATTATCCAGAGGATTGTTGGATGCAAAAATGAAAAATATAGAAATAAAACATAAATAAAGTGCCTCAGGATGAAAATAAGGTGCCATACATGTAAAATACTCGGATATCATCTCAAAAAATGAGATTCAAGTGTTTTTGGTGGTAAGGGCTGAGGTATATGTTACAATCTGCCTCTGCATGCTGGGCCACCTCTTGCCTTAAGTCTCTGGAGATTTGCAACCAGGATGGATCCAGTTGTTCGAACATTTCCCTTTAAGTATGACTGTAGATTTTTGGCAGCACTTTTAAGAGTCTTCAGCTCACAGCAAGTTGTCAGTCACCCTCAAGTTAACTAATATCCTGTTCAGGCATCAGGAGTTGGATGTAATAATGAAACTTGATGCAATAATCTCCTTGTTTGAGCTGGCTGATTAAAGTGCAGAGTGGTGTCCTTTGGTCTGCTCTTAGCCGACATACAGCCGAGTAAAATGTGTAACTTGTCTTTTTTTGTGCCACCATGAATAAATTCACAAAGGGCAGAGTTGCTGTTGCGTCTCGTCCAAATCCCCAGTGACACCATACTCTGCCATTGAAGGATGAAAGCACTTTTAATTTCTTTTTCGCTGCTGCCTCTGGCACAATGTTACTGTCACCTCATAAGATAACTGATGCATTATATTCAGCCTGCTGGGCCAGCAGGGTTGTTAGGTCCTACAGTTGTTTGGTTTGACACTGCACTGAGGCAAGATGATGAATGATTGGAAACGCATAGAAGAAAAATTATTACGTTTATTTCAATACAATACTACGCTATGTTTCTAATAATTTGCTTCAAATTGTATATACATGATGAGGTTGGAGCTGCGAAATTCTGGATAAAAAGAGAATCAAAATTGTCCTGCTTTTCTAGCTTACTTCTTTTCCTCACTCCTTCTAGCAGTAACACTGATTTTTTTATTTTACTCATTGGAAATGCAAGGCTCCTGATGCACTACATCAACCTTACACCTCAGAAAGAACACTTGTTTTTAGCTTCAATGCAACAGCTTCATGAACCTGACTCTTAACATAACACGAATTGAGAATCAGTCTATTGTCTCCCGAATTACAGAACCTATTTTTCATTTTTTTTAGGTATACCTCTTGAATGTGAACCTCAATTCCAAACAAAAAATGTATAGATCATCTTTGCCATTATCAGACTTTCTTTTCAAATTGTTTAGCTTTTCCCTCACATCGTGATTCACTGTTCTCTCTCCCTTGATCTCACTGGCTTTATTTTTCATCCAGCTTGTTCCTGGTAGTAATGGTAATGGTCAAAGTCTTTCTATATCACCACAGCCTTAATTTTGGCTTGTAAAAATGTTATTACGGATGTTGCAAAGTGGCTTGATGAAATGGGCCAGAGAGTGGGAGAGTTGACAGTGGCCAATCAAAGGTGTGTAGATGTCATACCTGTGCAAAAGTCATTTTAACAAGGGGGCAGTTGGCGGAGGATGGCTCTGGCTAGTGCTCATTATAGCCCTGTGCTTTGCAATCGAGAAATCCCTTTTGCACAGTGATTGACATCTACACACCTTTGATTGGCCACTGTCAACACTCACACTCTCCGGCCTAAGGGAACCCATTTCATCAAGCCACTTGGCAACATCCGTAATAACATTTTGAATAACATTGGACTGTTTGCTTAGATGTGTATGCTGCCATGCCTGTCGTTAAGTGGGATGCTGGGAGTCTGTGTTTTCTCTGCATTTCAGTCTTCATCTGTTTCCCCTGACTCAGAAATACTTTAAACAAATTCCTTTGAGCACATGTTACTCTGAGTTATTGTAGTATTTACCAAAGTCAATTTCTCTTGCTTATAGATTTCTTAAAGCCCTCACTCTGTGTAAAGTCCATACAGTGTTTCCCTTACTCTGTCCACTCTCGTGTCCTTTAGTCAAACAAACAGTCACCTCTGTGCTTGTTTTGGAATTATTTGCAGAGTCGGACAGATGGCTTCCCTTTTAAACAGTGTTCGTCTTTCCTGAAGAGAAAACTTCAGACAAATGTTAAGCATCAGTAATTTTGTGTACAAACTACTCTGACCTCCTGGCTGTTGGTCACACTTTCTGTCGACCGTTAAATCTTACTTCTCCTTCCTACTCTTTCTAGCTGTGTTTGTGTGTGCATGTTCCTGTGCATGCACACACACAGACTCAAACAGATATGTTAGTGTTACCTTACCACGCAATAATATGTCTCAAATTCTGTTGAGCTGTGACAGGAAGTTGTGCAAAAATAGCACCGGATGCGTCCGTTTTCGTCCTCATTATTGCTTACCCTTATCTCTCTCATTCACTCCCTTCCATCCATTGTGCATGGAGGTACCAGTAGGGACGTTAATATGTTTAAGAACATACACCCAGCCCTCTCTCAGGACTTACAAGGCCTGGATGATGAAAAAACATAGAGCAGAGTTGTATCCTTAGAACCTAATGGACATGCTGGAAATATTCCAGAGAGTGATAGAAACTGTATGATCCTCAGTTATCGGGGAATCATATTTGAGCTTTTTAGGTTTTCAAATAAAATATGTTGAGAAATTAAGTTGCATTCACCTCTGTGGCATTGGTTGTGAAATCTCATGGAGAAAACCATTTAAAGCCTCACCAGCTGAGAGCTACAGAAAGTCACGGCCCTGTGCACCCTCTGCACCCTCAACTAGTGTGGCCCAATATAAATAGTTAAAACATGCCCGTCAAAAGTGAACTGATCAACAAATGGCAATAATTTTCACTTTTGAGAAATTAAAGCTAGAAAACTATTTGCATTTTTGATAGAATAAATATTGTATAAATTGCCTATTTCTTAGTGAAGAGGTTTCCATGCCATCGGTAGACTTATTGTAATTAAAATGCTCGATTTTTAACAGTGAAGCGTGCACCGAATAAGAGCTTTGTTTTTTAAATGCAGCATATCTAATTAGCTCTTTTCTCTGTTGTCAAGCGAAACTGCTTGAAAAGTATTTCCAAAGTTTTTGAGCATTTTCGTAAACGGCTACGATTTCATCATTTTATCATTGTATTCATTTCATTTTGCCTTTGATTATACTCAAAATATCAAAATATATTTTAAAGACGCATGTTTTGACTTATTTTGTTAAAGTTGAGTTAGGGTCTTATGTTGATTTAATAAGCGTTGGGTCGCCAAACTATGTTACTATGTAATATTATTGTGATTAGTCTGTGGACACATGACATTAGCACAACATCAGTTTTTGTGACAGTGTCTGACACTTTAGTTTGCATGATTGACAAACTATGCAATTTCCCCCTATGCTGAAGTCCCAACTTCATGCATCATAACATTTCTGCACTCAGTCTTTCCTCCTTTTGCATGTTGAGGACTGAATGATCACCACATATTGTTTTGGGGAGTTTCCAAGTGTATATGCACAAGTTCTCTCTAGTCATTTCATGAAGCAGTAGAGAGCTGGATGGACCTGTAGGCTGATCATCCCAGATATGAATACTCTTGACTGTTATCTGTGTTGTCTATGGGGGTGCTTAGTTGGGATTACAGTGTCATTCCTCCTCTGTGACTGTCCTTAGTGTCCCCCTGACAGATTACAGCTAATCTCAGACTGCTCTGTGTATCTCAAGATGCCTGTTAAAAGCACGGGCCTGCGTGCCGCATTCACATTTGAGTGTGTGGAGGGCTGTAGTGTCTGTCTGTTATTAGAAATGGAGACATTATGCTGATATACAGGTAAATACTTTTAGTCATGGGTCCTGTAGTGGGTTTACACGTTTTAATATCAAAATAACACATGATTTATTCTAAACACATCAGCACCACTCTGTCTGACCTTTTTATATGTTTTATATATATATTTCTTCAGAGGCAACAGCAAACACAAATCAAAATGTAGTGGAGTAAAGTGTGATAAAAGAGATGAAACAATGGTCAAGCATTTCCTGTAAAAAAAACAACTCGTAGACGAACAAAATAAATAAAATTGTGATTTCTCTCGCTATGGCCACGGCTGCACCCTTTTATTATGAGGGACCAGTGAATATTTTCACTTAGGTCCGATAATAATGCTATGAACTATTTGACAAAGAATATGATCTGTGTATCAATAGTTGCATTGTTGTAACATCTTGTCACAACATATGATAATATGTGCTCAATCGTCAACAATCATGTAAGGTTCAAACTGCCAAGACACCAGGCTGGCACTGACCTCCTTCTCCTGGTCTGTTGTTTCATACTGTGCAAACAGGTCCTCTCAGAATCATCCAATATCATACACTATCTTTGTATACATTATTCAGTGTTTCCCCTACCATTATATTAGGCCCCCCCTGGAAGGTCAAGTTTTTTTTATTAATTTTTTTTTAATATAGCGCCAAATCTCAACTTAAGTCATTTAAGGTTACCTTTCCTATAAAACAGGTCTATAGCTTGCTCTTAGCAAACAAAAGCTGTAAACCTAGGGGAAACACTGTTATTGCATGCGATATAACTTCGTATTTCTTCTTAATGTGTGTGCCGATATTGCTTTTCTATGTAGTTGCAATGTTCCCCATAATTACCAAGAGAGAGTTCATATCGGGGCTAGTAGACGGAGTCGGTGATACCCAGCAGGAGCTTCCTTGTACCTTGGTCCTTACTCCCTCATCTTCCTTGAGTCATATGGAAAGAATGAGCTGTTAGGTCTCAAAGCCACCATAGGAACAAACCCTTCCTCTGTCTCTGATTCAGAAGGATGAAGTCATCAGCGGTATCAGTTGGTCACGGATGCACATTAGCCATTCAGGAATGACATTAAAGAAAGAAAGTAAAAGTTCCATCACGTAAAATGATACTTAAAGAATACCTGCACTGCACCCAGTCTAATAATCATGATGGCTTCTTCATTTTGTATTCTGTGGTGACATTTCAGAGGAATGAATAACCCATTACTTTAAAAGTGCTTCTTGCCATCATCACTGCCTTTGAATCTGGAAACAGCCCATAGATTATGGTTTGTGAATTTGAAATGGGAAGTTATTCAGTAATTGATTTAGGATTTGCAATTCAGACTGCTGGCCTGGTGCTGCTGTTAACTGTATTTATTTAGTTCTACTGTTTTTTCATGGCACATGAACATAGACTCTCTCGGCCCACTCTTTCTCTTGGCTTCTTTGGGTATAATTAAATTGTGTGCTATTAGTGTTGGTGACTCAGATGCACCTCCTTTAAATACCTCTGTGTATTTCCTCCAAACCCATTCGTAAAATCCGACTCCTCTCCAAATTATAGGTTTAGCCCTGGACTTGTTTTTAAATCTCCCCTCCCCTCATTGTTTCCTACATGAGGCTTTGTGCGGTTGTTGATGTGTGACGTTTAATTGTTGTTGTTGTTCCGTTTGTTCATGCATGCACATGTATTTGTTTGGCTTTCTTTTTGTTTTTTTGCGCTTCCTCAAGCACTAATTTTAAGGGTGAGTGGTCTTACATATTAGTCAAATCAAGGATTATTAGGATATTATGCAAAATATCTTTGAGCCATACTAGATTAACTATATTTCTGTTTCCTTTGACATATCCTCAACTTGATTCTTTTGAGGTAATTTTCAAGATTGTCCAGGGTCCTTGAGGTAGAAGTCCTTTTTTTCCTGCATACAGACAAATTAGTGATCATCAGGTTTGATCACTTCTATGGATTGTGCATAAAAAAACATTAGTATGAAACATGGACAAGATTTTTCATCGGGTGTACATTTTTGATGATGACAATATCTCCAGTTAAACATCAAAATGAATGATGACATGATGACATCATCAAGCCCCACCCTCACCCAGTAAAGAAATGTGCTCAAGGAAATAGCACTTGGTCCGACCAAGAGTTTAGCTCACTTCCACATTTCTTCTAATATTCCACTTATGTCTGAGTTACTGTGAAATATAATAACTTGTTGGTTGTTCTTTTTAGATATTGTAATGAGACTGGTCCAAACATTTTTGAAATGCCAACAGATCCACCTGGTATAAATTCCAAAATGTTTAACTCTGGAAATATTATATATATGATTGTCCATGCTCTGCAACAAGGATCTTGAACTGATCTTAAACACACCTAGAGAGGTACAGTATTTGCTCTTGTAATGTGTGGAATCTTGTGAAGTAGTCTTTCACAGTGAGCGCTGTATGACAGGAATGTCATTTGCTGACAATGTGGTCAGACAACTAATGGTGGAAAGACTTGCACCACTTTCTCTTAAAAAATACATTTCACAAAGAGATTCTTCGAAAGTATTTTTTAGTTTGGAGGCCAGTTGGGGTCAGCAGGGGTGGCAAAATGTTGGTAGGGACAGGGGATTGTGTAATTAAACTAGCAACTTGTGAAAAATATATATTACAAGCTTAATATTGAACCTAACAAAAAATTGGTCAAAGGAATAAATCTTAACTGAGACAAGGCAACTCTTACTGATGGATCAGCCAGTGACCAGTGAGTGGAGAATTTTCAGCCTAATTGGCCAGGATCACTGACATGCCGATCAGTCGAAGTTAACCATTTCTGTGCTGGTAAAATCCAGTGTTAAAGTCACCAGGACGATCTGGATTCATGATCAGACACCATCAAGTAACCACTAAATAAATGTTATTGTCTGTTTGTGTGTGAAGCGTGACAGAGATAAACAAAATTGTTTCGGGAACTTTTGTTGAGTAGAATATTTGCAAATAATAAGTCAGTGGAATCATGCTAAGTGATGTTTTTCATTTCAGTCAGCTGTTAAAAAAAGCTAAAGTTCATAAATTTCAGAAGACTGAAAGTGAGAGTTGCAACAGAGGGCTCCTTTGTTTTAGGTGGAGGTGGGCGGGGGTGATCAGGCTTTGTCTTTCCATTAACAGTAGCTCAAGGACGAGGAGCAGTCATGCAGCAAACATGTCCCACTTGGACTGGCATACAATCATAATATCTCACACAGTCGGTGCACTCAAATGGACCTTGGATCGGTAGGTCAGCGAGGCGTGCAGGAGCGTTAAACAGTGCAGCTTGGAGATGTGACCTCTAACCTCAGCTCCGGGGAAACTGTGGCCTTAGCTGTTTTGATGACTCGTTGTTTTTGCCTCCCTGATTCAGTGTTGGTGTTTGTAACATGTTGCCTAGAAGGTGTAACTGACTATAAACAGGCAGCGTATCTCTGAAACAATGACCACAACATCATCACAACTTGCTCTCTGTGTACAATGCTCGAATGCTGAGTGTTATTGCGGAAGGAGTAAAGGGTTTTTTACACTTCTAGCCTAGCAGCTTTTTTGTCTGTATAATTTCCTGCTGTGTCTGTATAGGGAACTCTTCAGCTGGGTCTGGGTGTGCCTGCCTTAGTGCTGCTTCCTAGTATGATATCATAAGTATGTCGCCATGGCAACATCATAAGCAGTATTAACTAGATGACACACAGACACACACACGTAATGCACTGCTTTCCACAACCATCTTTTCCCCCAACCTCATATAAAGTGGTCACAGGTTTTTAGTAGTAGAATCCAGATGTTACACCCACATTGGTTCAAAAGGTTTCAGCAGGAATAACATTTAATGTCCCACATTTCCTTTACCCTCCATCTCCAGCCTACTTCGAATCCTTGCCACTGCCACACGCCATACACTTTCACACATTCATGTCTGTCTCCCAGACCTAAACACACGTATGAATATCCAGAAAGGTTTTCCAAAAACAACTGTAAAGAAAGTATGAGTGCAGCAATAATACAGAGATCATTACCTCAGCCAAGGACATACTGTTTTGATCTGTGCCTGTCTGTTTGTTGGCAGCATTACACAAACACAACAGGGTGCACAAGCTGGGTGGAATGCTGGGAGCTCTAGGGACAGGTGAAACTTGAATGACGGTACATTTTTGTATATTTGTGATATGTGTGTGAAAATTATATTTTCCACATTCCGCAGCAATTGTTTACCCAGTGTGCCTCAATTTGCACTGATCATCTGACAAAATTGTGTTGCTGCACATATTTGCCTGCAAAAGTGGCCAGACACAGTTTTCATTGCAGCTCTGATTTACATAGTATCTCTCATCACTCTCACGGCCTGCTACTTAAATATGTATGCACCGATAAGTGTAGGTACGCACGCACACACCGAGAAACATCAGAAACCGTGTGTGACCGGCTCATTATATCACTGTCACGAGCCGAATGCTTCAGCTGATTTGAGTTCTCTTCAGCTGTCTGGTCTCCGAGCCAGAGAGAGGCAGACACAGCCTAATCTCCATCCTCCTTATTTTTGCTGCTGACATCACGGCTGCGTAATTATGTTCCCTTTGAAACACTTAAATGTTCTTCATGTGTTTCTGGGAATTTGTGTGGATTTTTAGTAAGGGACATTGCTTTTGGGGTACTTCAGGGGATTTGCACTGCAGAAAGCTTTGCAAAGCAACAATAAGTGAATCAGCTTTTAGATTTCTTACTTATTTTTGTGCAAATGTGGTTTTAATAATTTATAACTGTACTGTAGTCTGTCTTGAGCAATGTCCACCGCATACTTTTTACCCACTGGCTCACATGGCCAGAGGATCATAGTTTTACAGTTGAATTAATGCATAACAAAATATAAAAGTTTACACTATGACATTTGTGCAGGAAACAACTGCCTGCTCAAAAAACACACTGCATTCAGCAGTAGACAGTCCGCTAAAGTAGAGTTTTATCTTAGTACAGTCATTGAGCAGTCAACAGCTAAATCATAAAAATCTGTGCTGTAGCCAAAAACACTCTGGAACTCAGCACAAGCAATTTGTAAGGAGTTTGTTTACTATGTTCACCTAAAAAGCAAATGTGTTGTCTTGCTGAAAATATATATATTCGCACATTATGAACTGAAAACCAGAAAGCAACAATAGCTACAGGGGAAGGAAAAATGATTGTCACTGCCTAGACGGACCAGTGAATGGTTAGTCAACTTACCCCACATAAATATTTACTGGCCTCAGACCATCAGGAAATCGGTTATGTGGGGCCCTGCAGAAACTCGTGCACCTTTATTTTCTATGGTCACTTTTTTTTCAATTTTAACAAATACTATTGAATACTTTCTCAGTCCCCATTGGAGGTGGATGAAAACATCTTATCCAGCATCCAATGTGTATCTGGACTGGATGTTAAACAGATTAGTTTCAAAAGTCAAAGGTCATGGTGAATGTGACCTCACAAAAACATGTTCTAGCCATGAAAACCAGACTTGTTTGGTTGTTTTTTTTTGGTGGTCAAAAGGTCAAAAGTGACTTCGACCTCGCAATTTTAGTTTTTTGGTCATAACTCAAAAATTCAGAGGCTAATATGATATTTTTATTTCCAAAATGTCGAAGGAGTACTTCACTCCGCCATCACAATGATCTGCAAAAAACACAATGGCATTTATTCAAACACCCTAAACTCAAGATGGAGAGATTGCGACAAACATTTCCTGAATCTTGACTGTTTGGTGGAGGCATACAACCTGTGGTTATTCTAGTTCCTTTTTTATTATATGAAACAAAATGTCTTGTTAAATACTTGTCTATTAAAAAGAGAACACAAAACTGGAGAAAAAGTCAAACCCAAAGTAGGGGTGGGGACTATTGTTAGCAAAACAAGTTAGTACATTTTTCATAGTTGTCTGACAGCATTAGACAGCAAAATCTATACTCTGTCACTAAAGTTTAAAAACACTGGCAAGCCTGAAAGGAACAGACTGGAAATAAATCTTTAACCCCCGAATTTGTTTTTCAGTAAATTGAGTTTGGCATCTCTTGTTTTTTCTTTGGTTAGTGTCCATATTATGAAGTGGCCACTGTGGAGACATTGCAATACCTCGGTAAAAGTGTTGGTCTAAAAAATGGAACCTGTCAAATTCACTACTTCATTTAATCACCTCCATTGTAGCTGATCAGATGAATCGGCTCATTTAATTGGCAGTCTTTTGCTTGAAGAAACTCTCTGAATTATAATCAATGGGGTTTGTGGGTTTGCTGTTGGGTCCAAAGTAAAACATTCAGGGAGCCCCACTTTTTCATGAAAAGTATTATAAAATAATATGGTCTATAAAAGTTTAGCAAATGTGTGAAAAGAGGCCCATCACAATTCAAAAAACATGTCTTGGAATTGCTTGTATTGTCCAGCCATCATTTAGAAGCCACTCGACAGATTTGAGAATCTGCAACTGCAGCTTACATTTGGCATTTTTGTGCATTGATCTGATTCATCTCCAAAGTAATTATTGATTTACTGTTTTTGTTCATCAAACTGTTTTCATCAATTGACTATTCATTTCAGAGCTGAATTGGTTTGGGCAAAAACTGAGAAAAAGGTCCGGTCACTAATGTAAAAAAAAAGAGAAGAAAAATCCAGACGTTAGTAAATTCAGTCTATTCCTTTAATCTCAGCCGGATTATGTCCTGTTCAGTTAGTGGATGTCGAGCCTTTCACGCCACAGGCTGAGTGGATTACTTCACTGTTATGTTGAGGATCAGTGCAGCTCAGATTTCTATCTTCCTGTTTCTCAATTCACATTAGCATAAAATATCTAATATCGTAGAATAATTCAATATCTTCGTGGCCGCCAGTGGATCATTATGATCATAAACATGCAGTTGTTTCATGCAGTCTTTCAATAAGATGATTCCTGTAAATTAATTAAAAACACAACGGTAAGTAAATGAAGCTCTTCTTTGATGCTGTGCTTATTAGAAGAAAAACGGTTATCTGATACACAAACGTTGCGCATTCACTGCTTTGGCTAAAATTATATTCTTATCTTTATTATATATTAAACTCGGCTCCATCTCCCGGCCATGTGAATAACTAATTAATACTTGCATTATTGGCTCGTCCATTTAATGGAGGCCATGTTATCAAAGCGTCTCTGGGTGTGGATTTGTTGTACAGTTCCCTTCAGACAAAGGGACTGTACTTAAAAGCCCTCAGTGGACTAACTTGACTCAAAACACTGCAGCTGAGAACATCTATGTTTGCGTAGACTCTTGATTGTACTTGTGGTTTTAAAAAGGCGGAAAATGTACAGGTTGTTTTAATTCAAGAACGTTCTCCGTCTCCTCCTGGCACACTCCAAAACACACTTCAGTTGATTACCCAGAAGCCACCGTACCCCACCGTCAGCTGCGTAGTTTTTTGTTCTGTGGGCTGAAGAGCACCACTACATTTGTTTTTCATGTGTCTGCGGCTGTTGTTTGTGTTCATGGATTCAGGGTCTGTTATTTAATAGCAGCTGTGTAAGCGGAAAACATCCCTATCTTGAATGTTGTCCCCATAATCAGAGAGTCTTCTTACAGTCTCCCTCTTTCTTTGTCCCTTCTCTTTACCCCTTGTTCTCTTGCAAGTGAAGAATGTCCCATTAAACTTGTCCAGCTGGGACAGTTGTCGTAAAGGGATGACCTACGTTATTAAGGGTGTGCGAAACACAAGGACACAGGAACTGTAAACTAAAACTAATGTTGTTGCAAACTCTATAAAGTAAATACTTCCAACAATAAGGCATACCCATTTCAATAGGTTAGATCTAAAGGCTGTTGGCGAACTATAGGCTCACACATATACGCACACATGTGGATTCAGGGAAAGCTGCTGAAGATGTAAAACTGATAAGGAAAAAATCACAGGTTCTAAAATTACTGTTTTATAAAAGACAATCTTAGTTTTATATTAGTAAATGTAATTGAGACAAAACACATTTAAAAAGTGTGAGCATCAGTTATATGGAAAAATATTAGGGAAAAGTACTTTTTTTCCACAGTCTGACAAAACTGTCTATATGGAGACAATTAAATTCTGTGGTTATCCTCCTTGGTGGGAGGCCAGCTAAAAATGACACCGAAGGCCCTGCACAGAATCCTAAATGAGGTAAAAGAAAGGAAATCCTGCAGATCTTTATATGCTGTTGACGTTTCGTTTGATTAATTTACATATCAGTGGCTTTTTTTGTTGTTTTTTGTCAAGATGACTTCAATTCAGAAGGTGAATACTATGCTGCATAAAGTCCAAAAAATTTCTGTTGTGTAAACCTCAGTCGTCACAGTGTCACTGTCAAACTTAATAACATCATAAAACCGGTCTGAGCTGCAGCTTAGTTTCTTAACGTGATTCTTTATGATTTTGAAGGAGGGCAAACAATAGGGTAAAAGTTGTGCAATACGGTATGTTTTTTATAAGCTGTACCACACAGGGGGCTGTAGCGTCTCTCTTCTCAGGCTTTAGCAGACAGCAAGTGAAGAGAAAAACATCTGCAAAGAGCACTGCGTTCAGTCTAATTGACTACATTTGACCTTGTGACCCTTTGACCTTCAGACCCCTGTGGCTCAGACCCCCTCTCAGGTTGGGTCCTCTCTGGTGTGAGAACAAGGTGTGAGGTCCAAACTAATTCCTCTTGTAGGTTGCTGATGTAGAATAGCACTTGGACGCTATAAAAATACATGAGAAACAGACTTTGAATAAATTTGAATGTAAGGTCAATTTGCAGATGAGAACTAAATGTTGGTCGTCCCATTTGGATTCATTGAAACAGAATTTTTCCCTTGGTGCTCTAATGCTACGTTTTCCCTTTGTCTTAGTAATGCGAGTAGTGTCTCAAAATGTTTGTGTGTTTAGATATTATGGTGTACTGTGTCTGACATGGATCATGGCAGGGCAAATGCTGGTCTGGATTGTAATAGCCATTCGTGCTTCAGGTCCCTGAAGCAACATTATTGGGTGTAGTGTGACATCTAGTGGTTATAACCTGCTAGTGCGTCTTAAAACATTTTCAGGATACACTGTTGCCACTTTTGGACCCAACTACTAATTACTGCCTTTTCAAATATCCTCATTAATCCCAAATGTCTTCAGTTTAACATAGATGCATGTATCCTGTAGAAATGTGCGTGAATAACTGTTAAGATTTGCCACATTGATTTACTCACAGATTTTCTCTCTGTCTTGCTGTGAATCACTCATGAACTCTGACATCTTCCTGGATCAATTTCCAGTCATAAATAATTTCGGTCTAATTGAGTCTTCCATTTTTTTTCTCTCCCTCCAACTGTCTCCCTTCTCTTCACTTCTTTTCCCTGTCGTTTTTTTTTCTTCTTTCGGACCCTTCCGTGTCATATTCTTCTCTACAGACACTCAAACGGCTGATTCCCGATGAGGTAGGTTTGTTACAGCTTACCACCATCACCCCCTGTGCTTGACCCGTCAGTCTGTCACCGTGTTCTCTGATAAATTATCTCACCTATTCATCCATTTAATGTCATGTCACCGTCTGTCTCAAACCTAATCCATCATCTGTGTTTTGTCCTGTGTTGTACTCACGTTGGATGTGCATGGTTTCAAGATGCACACTGACAGCATGAAATCCTTGGCACATAGACAAGTGACACCTCTATGTGCAGGCAACAGCAAGTTGCCAAGATCCTATTTATTGACATATTATTTCTAATCAGTTATTGTACAGGGCCATTATGTCAGTATGTGCCAAGGTCACCTTCACCCATAAATGTATGTTCTTCAATGTGTTTTGTTTTTGTTTTTTGGCAATAAATAATAAACACATTGCTCTCAAATATTGGCAAATTACCACACAAAGTCATTCAATCCAAAGGGAAGGAAGTTCCCCATCATTTGTTAAAACTGTCACATATCTCGCAGTTTCAAATGCATGTTGACTTTGTGTGGTGGTTTGTTGGCAGAACTCTATGTTGTGTAATCCCTAATCTTCGTCTCACATTGGTAAAAGGTTTCTTTTGTTGAACATGTAACTGCCCAGAACAAATAGAAGTGAAACAGAAATAACCCATTGGTACTTTATTATTGCTCAATTATTAAAAAAGATAAAATTATATTAAGACAGTGGGCCCATTTTTAAACTGCGACTTGATCAGGGATTGCACCCTCATTTGTGTGTCCCTGCAGTGACTACATTTACATGGACAGTAATATTGCATAGGGATTGTGTGATACATGTTGTTGAACTTATTCTGAATAAGACATTACTTGGATTTGATGTTTATATGATTTACCAATAAGATATTTGATTCATGTTCATTTTTCAGAACATAGTCTGTTTATTATTCAAAGCGATATTAATATTACAAAATGCTGCAAAAAAAAACATTTGTGACAAGTCGTAATACTTCTCATGTCTTAATTCAAGTATTGCTCATTCCATGTATGACCTTATTCTGATTAAGGTAATCATGAAATGCTGTTAACATGGCAGTGTCTAATTCAGGCTACAGTTGTATTCTCGTTAATATTGTAATATAGCTGTCCATGTAAACATAGTTTATTTTTTGTTGTTGTTGTTCTGCTCAGACCTCTGTCCTCTAACCTGTCTTGTTGTTTGTTTATCCAGTTGGAGCGTTTCACCAGCATGAGAATCAAAAAGGACAAGGAGAAGGCTGGCCATGTGCCAGGTCAGCGTCACTCTTCAGCCGCCAACTATGAGCTCAATCCTCAGGCCGCCATGATGCACGAACATTCTGATGAATATGTCCTGGAGCTCTTTGAAAAGATGTTGGTGAGAAAGACAGGAAATTCACAAATATTTAATAACTCACTAAATAATAACCCTTTTTTGATTTATCCTGATACTGGTCAATGAATTTTGACAACATTGTGTTATTTCTTTACGAGATGATTTTTCTGTAGAAAAACCATATACAAGAATTAATTATTTGTGTGTTTACTCCGAATAAATGTTGACATAAACATGTGAAGGACTGCTTTACAGGACAAACGACAAATCTCTTGAGTCAAAGTATAACGTTTGAAATATTATATTGAAAGGTTTTTTAAGTAATGCTGCTTTATCTAAGTATACCTAAACCACCTCTGCTCAAACTTTAAAACTGAGCATCTGTTATCATCTGTTTTTGGCTTAATCTACTTTCATTGTCCAATGTAGGAAAGATGATTTGACATGTAATTCTTCAGATACACCAATATGATATAGGTTACATTTTACAGTGTTTTTTCATTGAGCTACATATCCTTGTCTCACAGTATGTGGTTTATCTCTCCATCCTACTCCTTTTCTTCCTCTCTTCCTCCTCCTGTCTTCCTCCAGGTGGATATGAATCTGAATGGGGAGAAGCAGCAACCTCTGAGAGCAAAAGACATTATGATCAAGCGAGAGATGGTCTCCCAGTACCTCCACACGTCCAAAGCCGTTAGTACCAAAATAAGAATTTGCCCAACAGATTGTGCAGAAGGGAATTTTGCAGGGAAGCTGAATGCATGTTGTTGTTTTTTTGTTTTAACCAAAATCCGTTACATTGCATTTGGACATTAACATTTCATATCATTCTATTTTAAATACATATACATAGTGTTACATATGGATCTGTTCTTTTAGTCAGTAAAACTCTACTATCTAGGAATTAATATTCATGCACCTGTGCACACAAGGGCCCTTGTGTGCACAGGTGCCCCTTTCTTGACGGTTCATTTCAAGGTTTTGAGTATTTGCATTTTATTTTACTTTCAAAAGCAGCAGATGAAATATAATCAACAATGCAAAAATCAAGTATCTCAAAGGGCCCGTAAGAGCAGGCACAGATGGCTGCTCCCACAGTTCATTTAATTGGGAAATATTCCTATTAGAATATCAACTTTTCAAATTATGCTTGATTGTTGCCCTCTGGGCCCTCCTGATGTGCTTTCTTGTCAAAAATTAAACGAATATAAATAAGTGCAAGACAACAAAAGGGATTAAATGTTTATGTGATTGGTGTGTTTGTTTGTGTTTGTCCATCAGAGCCAGAACCAGAGAGAGAGCTCTAAATCAGCCAGAGTGTACATCCAGGAGTTAAAGTCAGACTACCGAGACACACAACTGCTGAGCTGCCTGGAATCTCTCCGAGTCTCCCTCAGCAACAACCCTGTCAGGTAATACACACACGTCTACTGCAGATACACACACTGCATGTCAAACTGCTGCATTAAGCCTAATAAATGTAGGAATTGCTTTAAAATATCTCCTGGTGCAGCCAAGTCAGAGTTAAGATCACAGGTCAGCTCAGAGCTAGAGAAGGACATAAAATTGCTCATCTTTCATCGCAGTGTTCAGACACACAGAGGTGATAAAGATGATTCAGATGTATTCATAAAGGCGTCAATTGCTGCTAAAGAAGCCTCCTTAAAACTGGCACTAACACACAACAATGCAGTGTTGCATATCAGGTCGAGCGTCGCACTCACGCAGGTTATGTTAATCCAAACACACTATTAGGTGATTTATGCCGGCAGCTTTAGAGACTATTCTCTGTTTTATATTTTCACATATATTTCAATAGATTTGTTTAGTTTTTGTTGACCAGTGGTAAGGCGTGCCATTAATCACTGGGATTCAAATTTCAAGAGCACTTTAGTTGCAGTGCAATATGCAATTACTGTTCAATCTAATTTAAGTGAGTTCAAAATTTTTTATTATTCATTGTTTTCCCTTTTTGACATTTATTCACATACCACATCAACTATCATTATTTAAAAGACAGATTTGCAAGACCAACAGGTTTGAGAAGGGAGCGACATGTTTTTAATTTTGATAACGCAATCAGCAAATTCTTGTTTTGTCAAGAAGTACAAGTAAGTCATAAAAGGAAAAATGGAAACCGAACTTAAACGGTCTACTTTCAATTTGGGCCGAACAAACCCTCGAAGCACGGGGAACATTTTTGCCATTAATATTATACCTTTAAAAAAACGTGTAATAATCTTCTGGATTTTTCCACTCCAGTTGGTTGCAGAACTTTGGAGCTGAGGGTCTGGCCCTGCTGCTGAATCTGCTGAGAAAACTACAGGAAGAGAAAGACGAGTACCCGTAAGACACTTGCACCACAGACTGCTCAACAATACTTTCTATCAGTGTGTTTGTAATAAACTTTCCATCTGTCTGTGCTTTCTTCTTCCTACTAGAATGATGGGAGTGAAATGCCAACATGAAATCATTCGATGTCTGAAAGCCTATATGAACAACAAGGTAAGACTGTTACCTTACATACATCAAAATACGTAATCCTTTCTTTAGTAGAACTTGTAATTCAACGATCACTTCCTTGTTGTAGTGTACCAATTGCTCCAGTAGAGGGCATCATTAATATAATGAAAGAAGGTCCACTCAATGCATCTGATGCAGGCACTAAAAAAATCTGGAACGCTTTTGTGCAATAACCTTAGGTAATGGTTATGAAGCTATTTCAATTATATTATGAAAATATAATTAATATTTTTCAAATTTGGTTGTAATCAGAATGTACAAGTCAGTCTTTCTTTTATATCTGGATATTATACAGATAATTGTAAATTAACAATATGATATTTTGGATTTGTATAAGTACACATTTATTTAAAAACAGATTGTCATATTCTGTGCTTATCAAGGTCCACATTAACAGCTTAAAGTAAAAATGCTTTGTGTAGATAGTAATATAATATGTGCTCCTTATGTACCATTTTAAAAGTGCCAGCGCTTATCATTACACCAACATAATATCAGTAAATATATATTCATGTCATGTATTTACGAGTTGTTGTTGTTGTAGTACATTTTTTCCGGACCAACAGAGACTCATTCTTCTGATATAAACACTGTAATTTGAAGCATGAAAGCCCTGCCTGCAGATATTGTGCTTACTCTCCTCCTCCTTCTTCCCTTTCTCTCTTCCTCAGCATGGTTTGAAATCCATGCTGGAGTCAGAGGAGGGAATTCCTCTGCTGGTCCGAGCCATCAACCCCACGGTGCCTCACATGATGGTGGATGCTGTCAAGCTGCTCTCTGCCATCTCCATTTTGGAACATCCTGAGAACATGTAAGCATTAGTGACAGGTTGATGCAATGCCATGTAATACGTTGCCCACAGAAATGATGCCCAAACTGTCCCCACACAAATCAAATATGAAGGGTTGCCCCATTTTACAGGCCTGACCCGCTCTGTTGGATAACAACTTAGAATTGGTGTTAGCAACTGAGTTTATTTTCTCCTTCACCTGTCAGGTTCTATGAAGAGCTTTCCATATTAAATCATTATGCAAAATATTCTACAAATGTATTTTTTAAATGTAGCCACATGAAGTAACATCTTGTTTAAATTACTGTCTATTTTTACAGCCATGAACGTGTTTTGGAAGCCATTACAGAAGAGGCTGAGAAAGGGGATATCGAGAGGTTTCAGCCTCTCATCGCCGGCATGACCATTCAGAACATTGCTCTTAAGGTATATACCAGACACAGATGCACCCACTTACTTTATTCATTATAAATCCTCCGCAGCACTAGTTGATGCTATTTGCTGCGTAAAAGTGTTGTCAGGTGACAACTGGTATGTTATGTTCTATTTCAGTTATCGTCTCAGCAGTTAGCATGATTTGCAAAACTGACGTAATGATTTTTGTTGGACAGGGTGGCTGCATGCAGCTAATAAATGCTTTGATCAGCCGAGGAGAGGAGTTGGACTTCAGGATCCATATTCGCTCGGAGCTGCAGAGACTGGGACTCAGAGACCTGCTGACGGTACAGAAAACACTCTTTGATCTTTCTCTCAAAGTGACTCTCCAACAACACACATTTGCACAGCGTTGTTCTTATACCTCCCCCACTCCCGATGCCTGTGTCTTGCTGACTGGCTGAACACCAATACGCCATAAGAAACTTTCTCTCAACTATCCAAACTCTGTGTTTGATTGTCACACTCTTCCTGTTATTCTCCCTCTTGCCTTTTTATCCCTCTGCCTGCATCCCATCCCTCTCCCCGCAGGAGGTGCGGACGATAGAAAATGAAGAGCTGAGGGTGCAACTTACAGTGTTTGATGAGCAGGCTGAGGATGACTCTGAGGACCTCAAAGCACGTCTTGATGACATCCGCATCGAGATGGAATATCCTTCCACTGGGAAAAATTGTCCCTCTGTATAAATTCAAGGTCTACTTTCTGACTCTTTTAAGTGAGAGGCCGGAGCCTGACAAAATCTATAACTTGGGTGTATCATATTTTTGATATTTTTGCTGACTCATCATTTTTGGTTTAAATTACATTGCAAGCTTGATAAGTGAGAGGACTAACCACCAGCCAATTAGTATTTCACACTGAAAAACAAATATGCATGATTCAGACAGATAGTGGGTAGAATCTATAAAAATGAGACACAAAAGTTTGCTCCTTTCTCCCCCTCTATAATCAGCCTGACCACTTTTCTTCACAGACAGAAGAAAATGTAATATTTGCATTCTTAATAAGCATAAGCTCGCAGGCCCTGGGGACACTGTAGCCCTCTGTAGACGTTTCACATTCAAAATTCATCCCGGCCAATTAGTATCTCAAAGACATTAGCTGCTGTGGCGCTGTTAAGACGGCAAAACACCCAACTAAAATTCCACACTGCTCTGTTTGATCTCTAAATGATCCCCTTCCACTATAAATACATAGACGTGTCAGTCCAGTTACGTACACAACAACATTGTGAGCTAATTATTTAAGTATTGATTATTAATTTCTATTGTATATAGGATTGATGATTCATGCTACTACACTTTGATATCATTGTGATGACATGCATACTACTTTGATAGACGACTACTTTATGAAAACCTGGACCTAAAATGGCTCAATAGCCTCATGCTATACAGTTTATTACAGTATAACCACGTTCATAATGATGATGTCTTATTTAAATAGACAGATGGTAAGGATGTTGTTTCATATTTATCAAACAGCATTTACTCTTTAATGTCCTATGACATCCAGGATTGACAGGTTGTCAGTAAAAGCTGCTGTTATGCTTCCTGTTACTTTTGACGTGCAGTTACATTTTCAAACACAAGATGTCTCCCAGACGTTCACAACCCAGTGTTCATGCAGTCCGGAGTCTGTCTGGCTCTGGCTATAATTAAAACTAAGAGATAATGTAACACAGCAGGTCAAATTAACCTTGAAAACATAAACAAACCAAATGAAAGAGATTATCAAATGGATGACAGGTCCAGCTAGACTCACATTTGCAAGTCTCTGATATCCTGTAATGTACAAATGACAGTGATGAGTGTAAGTAATTTATACAGGAAAATGTTGCAAGACTTTGTCAGTAAAGTAACTGTTAGTGATATTGTGTGTTTAATAATTGGACCTTAACTTGCTTTGCTTCACCGATGTGAGGGAAGTGTTTGAGATCCTGGTCAACACTGTGAAGGACTCCAAAGGGGAAAGCCACTTCCTGTCCGTGATGCAACATCTGCTGTTGATCCGCAATGACTATTTGGCCAGGTGACATACACAGTACACACTGCATGATGATACTCTCTCACAATCACTCTGCTCAATTATTCAGATCTTCACACAGTTGAGTTGATGTTATTCTGTTTCGCGACAACAGGGTAGATACTGTATCATCGGGGATATATTGCTGTCCCATTATTATGATGGAGTTTTCCTTTTTTGGGTAATAAAACAAGTATAATTGTTAGATTTTTTATGCTTAAGCCAAATGAAAAAATAATGGCTGTGTTTGTTCATCTTATTACTTCACACTTTATTGGAAAAGCTACACAAACCCATAAATACTATATACTTTTTTTCACAGCCTATATGAAGCAAGCACAGACAGAGGACAACTGCATAAGGCACAATGCAAAAGAGCCACACTGTTGCTGTATATTGGTTGTGCAGTTGTAGAAATAAAGCTAAAATAACCATGACAAAAGGAAGAAGGCAAAAAAATGTAGTTGCCTCTCTTCATCCACCTCTCCCTGTGCTTATCCCCTTCCCTTCATTTGCTGTTTGTTGTCTAGACCCCCGTTTCTGAGCCGTGAAATTAATTCACGCAAAGAAGTCCAATTCCATTTTAATAGAAATGAGCACAATCACCTCTTATCACCAGAGAAATGCTAATGTCTCTCTCTGTGTCTTCCACCGTCCTTGGTGGTTTGGTTATGGAAAAATATAGGGAAAGGAAGAGAGAATGATTAAATGACAAGATGAGAGTAGATGGTGTGTGCACATTTACACACAGTTGGTCCAATTTAACACATACCATTGAAACGACTAATAGTTTTCTTGAAGTTATATTACAGAAATGGGATGAAGAGCACGACAATATGTGCAGACGTGCACATATTTGGATTGTGTTAGTAATGTTGTCCGCTGTTGTCTTGGTGGTTTCACACAGGCAGGAAACTAGTGTATTTTTAGCATTGTTTGGGGAATAAATTGTGAGGATGGAAAAGGTAGGCTGGCCTAAACAACCGGTCCCAGCTGAAGTATCCCCCTCGTCTTCCCTTTCTCTAATCCTGCTTTTTCCATCCAGGTGATCCAGAGGAACACAATAGAGGTTGTCTGTAATGGACTCTGCCGAGAGAGACAGGAAGTGGGGGTGGGAGGGAGAGCTGCAGAATGGCAGAAAATACTGCTTGGTAATTACAGAGATGAAAAGAGAAGGGAGGCGGAGGTTGAGAAATAATGAGAAAGAAATTGAGAGTTGAGGTAAATTGCTAGGTAGATGCTGAGAGAATGAGGGAGGTACCGACACGGAATGGAAGAGTTGGCATTTGCGTCACAATGAATGATCGACTACCTGCTGCGTGGGGCTTTTTCATTTTTGCTCTCTTCTATTTCAATCTCAAGTTGAGATCGAGTAACTAATGCATTCATCTAAATGATCAAACTTGGAGCACTGTGCAGACTATGAATTATCACAGTTGGCAATAAAGAGATTTATTGATGAAGAAAAATCTGACTTTTTACATGGAGTTTGGGATTTTTCAAAAATCTGACTCAGATTTGATTCAATCAGGATTTTATGTGTTTTCACGAGTGTCAAATGTAGGATTTAGTCAAATAATCAATTTCAATCTGACTTACTGCCACTAGATGTCTCTCTTGCTCCACCAATAAATCTCTTGAATCCTAGTGAAGGATTGAAATAAGTGTTAGACAGAGACAGGGTGACTAAGAGAGATGAGGAAAGGGAGGGGGAGGGGGGGGCAGCAGCAGACAGAATAAATAAAGTATTGAGTTTGTGACTCTGGCTGCATCTAATGGGGTCAGGGAATAAGACACCTCCAAAATTGAGTGTCTGTGTGAAGCCAGCTTGATCAGACGGGGCGCTGGGCACACACCAACACACTCTCACGAGCACAGTTGCACACAATCAATCTTTGTGACAAGAAACTCAAACTGTCGTGCTGGCACAGACAGCCAATCTCAGTTACAAAGACGGAGTGACAGAGCATGAGTGTTCACACATTTATCTGAACAAATGAACCTACTTGCTCTTTCAGTCAGTCCCATACTCTACTCACACATGAGCCAGGTTTCTTGTTAATGTGTAGAATATACTGGTATTGTGAAATACCTACATATGCTATATTTGCTATTGTGCCACTAGTAACACTTGCTTTTTTGCCCAAGGCACCACATAAAAGTTCTCATTCTCTACCATTTCCCTCCCTCCTTTCTTCTGCATGTCTCTCTCTCCATCTCCCACTCCATCCCTCTGTCACACCCTCCTCCCCACAGGCCTCAGTACTACAAGTTGATAGACGAGTGTATCGCTCAGATCGTGCTTCACAGGAATGGAGCTGACCCTGACTTTAAGTGCCGTAACCTTAACCTCAACATTGAAGGCTTGATAGGTGAGTTGTTGTGACCAGAACAAACACATATGTGATCAAGTCTTAACTTTCCTCTGTCTATGTGCCCATCACCAGTGTGTGTGTGTGTAATTGTGTATATATATGTGTATACACAGAATACACATGGGCTTGAAAAATCAAACATTACCCAGCAGTACTGTGACATTCAAACCATATTTCATTCCCCCGCTCCAATCACTGGCACAACTACTGTGTTGCTGTCAATTGCAATAAACATGCCTCTGCGTGATTTGATTTAAGTAAATTTGGACATAATACATGTGCAGTCACCCAGAATCACCACAGGGTGGTGCCAGAGAGGGAACACACCTCGAGGTGGGCTAAATTCTGCTACAGGTTTTTACTGATAAATCTTATCACAAGGACAAAAGATTTGCCAAATTAAGATATTCCCAGAATCGGATTCTACAATACACTGGGTAATATTTCTTTGTCCTTTTCTATTGTTGGATCCCTGACAGAAATATAATGCTACATTGGTGAGATGGTAACTTTCAGTGACTGGTGGTGATTGTATCTGTATAACATAAATCAGCTGTGCTTCCCATGGGCGTGTATCTGCGACTCTCTCCTATGTTTGAGTTCCTGTGAGGAAGTCACAAAATCCCCTCAAACAACATTAGTGAGGCAGACTTTACTTTTCTGATCATGTCATGTTGTCCCCTGTCCCTCTCTGTTGAATACAAACACTTAATGTTTCATTTTCATCAAGTGTCTCGGTGAAAACACATAGAACTTGGGAACACGAGTAGCATCTCTAAATGTTGACTAGCAAACACCTGGTGACTATAAAACTAAACCAGAGCAGAGTTGGAGGTGTATAGGCCACGTCTCAGGAGTTCGATACTCCTTTATGGCAGGTCTCCGTTGCTCACCGCAGGAGGCTCTAATTGCGCTGCTTCTAAATGTGTCCTGACACACACACACACACACAGGCTGGCTGGCCTCCTTTAAGACTGCCAGAGTTATTATCGGTGGAAAGCAGCCCAATTCTGCCCCGCATGCATTATTTAGTGTTTTTCTTTGAACTCTGAAATTCAGCACAGTTTTTCCCCACATTCTGTCTCCCTTAGTGCTCTCTCTCTTCGAAGTTTGTCCCATTTAGCCCAACCACCATGACAGAAGTAACACCCCCCCCCACCATTACGCATCCAATAACCATGTGCCAGCTACTCATACACAAAATGCACGCTCTGAAATTGTATGTGGGTTGGCGTTTTATTGTGAGGTGCTTTCATCCGGCAAAACCTCCTCTTTCACAAAATAGAGTTCTCCCTTCGCTCTGGCTTGCTTACAAACTCATCTAGATGCACGAAACCTGGCAGAGTTTCAACTCCTTTTTTCCACTAGCCATATTTTAATTGCAGCTGAAGACTCTCACTTTATCTCACTATCTGTATGATTCACTTTTCTATGAGTTTATGCGCTTTCTTTATTTTTCGGTTTTAGCTCTTCACAGCTCTCCTGTCTCTGCGATCTATCTGCTTGATCCCCCTCCTGGGCAGCATGATTAGCCGTCTTTGATCCACTGACTTTGTGCTATTCATCTTCATGTTAATTAGCTCCTTTACTGCACATGCTCGCTAAGCCCTTTGGCTCTGAACCACCTGTAGACCCCACATTTATTCTGGAGAAGTAACCCATTGGTCAGCCTGTGTCCTTATCACCCTGTCCTCTGTCAGATAGAATCTCTGATAATGGGATTAGGCGCAGACTGTTGTTTAGTCGTTTGTGTATTTTCTTTCTGAAAAATAATGGGGGGGGGATAAGACTTTAAAAAAGTGGTGTCAGATGAATTTCGCTCCCTCATCTCCTCCACATACATATATTCAGACAAAGGTCTTTAAAGGTAATGATGTGAAGAAGAAGCATCCACAAGATAGAATCCTATTGTAACGAGATGCCTCCACAGGGCTCCCACAGTCCTTGACTTTGAGTCATGAGATAAGGAAGAAGAGGGAGATAGGATGCCTTCTCTGTGTGTATGTGTCTGTTTGTGAATGTGTGTGTGTGGTGTGTGTGTGTGGTGTGGTGTGCACACAGCATGTGCCAGACCGAAGGGTACAATGTCTTCACAGCCAGACGTGCGCAGCTGCGGCGTCTGAAACCCTTATCTTACCCACATCCCTTTTTTTCCTCTTTTTCTTCCTCCTGTCTTTTGTCCGCAGACAACATGGTGGACCAGACCAAGGTGGAAACCAGTGAGGCCAAGGCCAGTGAGTTGGAGAAGAAGGTGAAATACAGTTATTCACAATGAAAACAATAACATACACACTCACACACCTCAATGGCATGACATACCCACAGACCTATTTACGTTTCAATACAGAAGCAAACAAGCTATTACAATCATATGGACACAAAAGGGAGAACAAAACATACATTTCCCCTTTATACACACTGACAGACTAGGATCATAATGAAATTCTATGGAACCAGTGTCTGGCTGACATGGGATGAGAAAAAAGGAGAAACTGGGGGTGGGAGAATGAGCATACACGTGACTGACAGCCAACCAACAGACACTTTTTACTGGCTCACAAAACACACACACGCACATACACATTCACACACACATTCTCACAAGGGGGTAAATGCCTTGATTGCGGCATGCTGCTACTCTGATGTTTCTGTCCGAGTGACAGGATAATTGCCAAGAGGGAGGTAAAACGAGCGTTCATCCTGGCACACATGAAGACACGCACACACAGACAGGATCATATCCACACAAATACACATCGCACAAACACACTTGGATTCATTTTTGTTGACCACACGCACACCATAGTGTTAGTTGTGCATGATGGGGTAATTGCAGGCAGTCTCTTTGGCAGGAATTAAGGATGAGGCTGTCAGGGCGCTGACAGCGAGAGTAACGGATCTGCTGTCTGCAAATTAAACAGCCATGTGTGTGTCTGTGTGCTCATGTATTCATCCGTTTAAATACTCCTAGCGTGTTTGTCAAGGAAAAAACCCACGAACATTTAATGAAAGTTAGAAAATGAAACACTAAGATGAAAATGTTTCTCCTGCTCCTTTTTTCGTTTTGGAAAGTCGTTAAAAAAGGAAAGTGAGAAGTGAGCTCATACAAGTGCACTGAAGCAGTCTAACTCAATAATTGACATTAATTTGCAGTGTAAATTATACAATGAAATTGAAAGCACCAGACTGCAGGAAATGGCTTCCACAGGTCTTTGAGATATGGAAACTGCTGCAGCTTCAAAAGGGAGGCTGAAGGCTTGTGCAAGCACACACACTTTGATCCAATATCTCACCAGAGAACCAGTGGTCTGGTAGCTTCAGGATTCTAATGTATTTACGTTGTGTTGTATTGTGGTTTACTTCACAATCATCCTTTAAATGACATGTTTATGAAACGAATTAGCCTATAACGACTTCTTAGCTCAACCTTATTATTTTGGTAGTGCCCCCTCTGATTTGCAGCTTCACTACATTCATTCGTATCTCATTTTATTCAGCCTTTATTTTATAACTAGGCTTGTTTGACCGAAAATCATGTGCAGGGAAATTTATTTTGTTTGTCAGTTTTATTCTTTCACATTATGGCTGATGTCAAGCAGAGAATTGTCTTTTTAAAACATTGGTATTGTAATTGATGACGTTATTATTCTTCACTGTTGAATTCATACTTAAAATCATTTAAAATTTTCTAGCCACTCCAAAACAACATTTTGATTATATTTTTCTATGCACACTCCTTCGCAATGTTTTATTTACTCAGTTCTGTCTGTCGCCCATCCTGAGTTTCTTATAACGAAGGGGAAGAGATTTGTTTACCAGGTGGATGTGGCTGTCACTGTCAGTGGTGGACCTGCATCAGCAAAAGTTGCACACAATTAATTTAATATTCAGGACACAAACATACCAGACATGCCACTTTCAACAAAGTGGCACAGTATCTATTCTTTAGCACCTTCGTGAATCTAAAAAAGAAACAACAACATTGTGTTCTGCCCACAACATCATGCCAATTGGAATTGACTTCCACACAGAGCTTCCACCAGAAATTGTTCCCAGCACTTTTTGAGGAACTGTACCTAAGTCTATTTCTCTCTCCATGACTCTTATCGTGTGCATCAGCTGGACACAGAGTTGACGGCGCGCCACGAGCTGCAGGTGGAGCTGAAAAAACTGGAGGGCGACTACGAGCAGAAGCTGCGGGACCTGAGCCAAGAGAAGGAACAGCTGGCCTCTTCGAAGCAGGAGCGAGAGAAGGAGAATCAGGGACTACAACAAGAGCTAGGCACTCTGAAACAGCAGGTACAAACAAACACATACACACACCCACCTGGCCTTGTGAGCCATAATGCCTTTTTTATTCAAATAACTCAGAATCTTATAGAGTTTGCAATTTTGGACTTTTTTCAAGTCAACAAGGTTAATTGGAAAACTTATTTATAGAATGTCTCAATGTGTGAATCAATCTTTCCCTGCCAAATTTTTTGCCTGAGTCTTAAAGTAATGCACCCAAAATAAAAAGGATTGCTAGTCTTCAAGTTGATAATGGTCTCCTCCGAAAGATTAAAGTCAGAATGACCATATGAGATGCTGAGACAAAACCAGTTACACCAACACCAAAAACTGTCCAACTTCTATGCACACACCCACACAAACACAGTGGGCTCCTGGCTTTAAATACTACCATGGCATGAAAAGAGGGAGAGAAGAAAAAAGTCTGGAAAAAAAAATTGTGAGAACCGGCCCAAATCCTTCAGAGATTAAGAAACTCAATAAAAACATGGAAAGTGTGGAAATGGGAGTCGAAAGAAAGAAGAAGCAAGGGAGAGGATGGAGACGGGACAAACAGAATGGTTTTAAGGCCAAGACACACGTACTGTGTGTGTGTGTGTGTTGCTGTACTTGTATCTTTGAGAAGACCATTTTTAGCATAGACCCTACGTGTAAGGACTGTTTTGGAAAGTGAGGACATTTTGACCGTTCCTTACTTTTTCAATGGGCTGTTTGAGGGTTAATACTTGGTTTTAGGGTCAGGGAATGAATTATGCCGATGAGTGTCCTCACTAAAATAGAAGTACGAAAGTGTTTGTGTGTGTGCGGGCAGGCACATACAGTCGGGAGGCAAAGATGAGGATTGTTTAGCTGTCAGTGTCCTGCTGCCGCACCAGCTGGACTCTGCCTCACAGTGACACCCCAACTCACAAACAGACCAAGTGACCCAGAACCGTCTGTGTTTGTACATGTGTGTATTTGTTTCTGTCAGTAGGAGAACTACACTGCTCCAAAATGAGCTTCATCCAAAGTGGCTAATGCCAGCAGAGTCATCTTCGCACACTTTCTCACACACACACACACACACACACACACACACACACACACACACACACACACACACACACACACACACACACACACACACGGACACACACGGACACACACACACACGGACACATATGCACATGCAGTTGTCCAAAGCATCAACAGCATCACGAGGCAGGCATCAAACAAGCTTCTCATTCTAAGATGGCTCACTTTCTGTGTGTTTGAGGCACTGCCCATCGAAGATTTCTTCACATGTAGAGATCCCTCACTGTTTGGCTGTGTGATGCTGTGCCCAGCTCTTCATCTGCCGCCTCACTAAGAAAGCCTGCCTCCGAGGCCCTTCATGCCTGTTACTGTCTTCTATTTCAAAGTTAGAGGAAGCGGCACAGTTTGTTATGCTGCATACACTCGCACCAACGCGTTACACACCTAAGAACACATACAGCGAATAAAGCTCCCTATACATCAACAGAACTCACCGTACTAACCAGTTTTAGTGATCAGTTGCTGTTTGGTTGTCGGAACATCTTCAGTGAAAACCACTGCACACTTCACTGTGAAGTCACTTCTTTAGGTTTGCTGAGTAAAACTGAAGAAACAGGCAAAACATGTTGGTCGCTTGAAATAAAATTCGCAGTGAAGTCGTTTCAGCGAACAGTGGTACATTTTCATCTTCTCTATACATACTCTTTAAATCACATATAACATATTCCACCTCAACTCTCCGTCTTCTCTCACAGCCAAATATTAGCTGACTGACTTAATTGAGTTGGACCGTTTTCCCGAGAATTGATATAAATACTTTAATCAGTATTTCAATGTTGAAATATTTTTTTTTATTTCACACTCACTTTTAATGTAAAAATGTGTCTTCCTCTTTAAAATGTCTTCTTCCTCTGTGGACTTAATTCCCCCCTGCTATGTTTTATTTTTTCTCTCCACGCCTTGTTCTCCATTCTCTCCCCATCTCTCCACAAACTCAGTCCTGCCCAGGCTTTAATCCCTCTCACTGTTTCCTCTTTTCCACCTCTTTGTTCTTTTTTTCCTTCTCAAACCTAATCACTCTGCTGTTCACTGGGTGAAATTGCCAAACAAAATTAATGTCTATTCAAAAAATAAACAGAAACCAACAGGCAAGACATGCTAGTATGATAATTGACCGTATTTTGTTCAACATATACAGTAATAAGTGCAGAAGTTGATTATTATTATTATTATTATTATTATTATTTATGATAATTAATTGTGTCCTTACTTCCACACAGATTGAAACGCTGTCTAAGGATCTGGAAGAGGCCAAAACTAAAGTTATAACAGTGACTGTTCCCGTGCCAACACCTGGTGTGCCCCCTCCCCCACCCGCTCCTCCTCTCCCTGGCCAGAATGCCGGTATGGCACCTCCACCTCCACCCCCTCCTCCACCTCTACCAGGCTATGCATGCATGACGCTTCCCCCACCGGCTCCTCCGTTACCTGGTCAAGGCAACATTCCTCCACCACCTCCTTTGCCTGGCATGCCAGGACCTCCACCACCCCCGCCCCTTCCTGGCATGGCAGGCCCTCCGCCTCCTCCACCCTTACCCGGGATGGGACCTCCACCACCACCGCCCCCACCTGGTCTTCCTGGTATGCCTCCACCGCCCCCGGGCCCAGGCATGCCTCCACCACCACCATTTGGCATGGGAGGATGGGTTGCGCCCGCTCCCCCTCCTCTGCCTTTTGGGCTCCAACAGAAGAAGGATTACAAGCCTGAGGTTCAGCTGAAGAGAGCCAACTGGAGCAAGGTCAGTGCTCAAATAGATCATCAATATTGAAAAAGTAAAAAATGTATTGCTCTTTCATGATTACTTCTATGTATTGATTGGTCACATATAACCAACCCTTCGCTTTGGAATGTGTCTAGCTTCTACATTTTGTCTGGTGGGTACTTCCAAGATGTTTGGTTGAATCATTTTCCATGGAACTGTTTCTTAAAAAGTCTAAAATTCAATAATATGAATTTTAGGCCTTAATAATAATTTTATATGTAGGGTAGGTTATGCACTTAAAGTTGTTAAGGTAGGTCTTACCTATGTCACCAATAATTTATGGCTTCTTCCGTTGCGCATGGAAATTACAAGATTTTTTTTTGGTGGCATGCATAGTTTGATATAGATATTATCATGTTGTAATAAACCCACAAATAAACCAACGTGGAACTGAAAACTGAGTCTACAAACACCTTATCTTTAATCTGGGGAAGAACCAATTATTGGGTGACTCTAATATTGCTTTGTATTTATCATTATCAACAGGTGTGAAAGTTGATTAACTAGGGTTGTACAAATGTCTTAAAGTCATAAATTTAACATTTTGAAACGTGCAAAAACCCCTAAATCCGTTTTTAATGCCAAAAATCTCACCATTGTTGAAAATGAACCTCATTTTCAGCTGATTTATCATAGTGTTTTTCAGCTTCTCATTATCACACAAATGGAACTCTCACATTGAAACAGATAAGGATTTTATTGTAAATAATTCAAACCTAATTTAAAGTTTGCGTGGCAAAGTTTGAAGATGCAATATGAAATAGCTTAGGGTGGGCTTTTGTGTGAGATGGATCTTTAACAGTGAGATGGTGAACTAAAGTGACTTGCACGCATACGTGTATCTCATGACAATGTGCTTCATGTTCTTCCCCTCCCTCTCATCTGTGATGGTTAAAACATCAAAACTGCCCTCTGTCTTTCTTTAGCCTAAAGCTACTGTTTAATGGCTTCAGCAGACTTCATCAGCATTTACTCTCTCTCTCCCCCTCTCCCTCTCTCCCTCCCTCTCTTGCTGGTGAGTGTTTGACGAGGATGTCACAGAAATTGCTTTTTAATAAGCCTTCTTCTTTTAACTGCACCACTGAAAGATAATTAAATTGCTGCTAGAAAGGACAGTGTTCTTTTGTAATTTAAATTAACTTTTTTTTTATGGCCTGGTCTCTTTCTTTCTTTCTTTCTCTTTCAGCTCATCCTAATATCACATTTCCTTTCCATGCTCTCTGTCTTTTCCGTCCCACGTCCCCACCCCTGAGGCTTTGTCCATAATGAAAGGCCTGATATCTGTAAATTTACTACCACTGCTTTCTCATTCGCTCTCTCGGTTTCACTTTCTCTCTTTGTCTTTTCCCTCTGATGAGAACACTCAGAAAGGGGAAAAAAGATGAAGTTAATTGTGACTTGTGAGTAGAATAGAGAACGAGTGCAACACCAAGACATGGAGAGGTTTACAGAGAGAGCAGCCGATAATGGGTGTAGGAAGAAATGAGATGTGTAGGAAAGGGAGTGGAAACCCCTCTATATCTTTGCATTTCTGAGTGAAGCTCTGAAGCTCAATATGCTTTGTGGTAGAAACACTGTGAAGAAGATTAGAGGAAATGACTTCTTGTTTCCTGCTTTTTTTCTTTTATACGTCCTTCCCTCCTTCCATCCTCATCCCCTCCCTCTACCACCACACTGCTGGCCTAATATACCAGCCTGTTGTTTCTTTTGTTCTCCCAAATTCTTTATCTGCTCATCTCATTGTTTGCAGTAAAGCTCACCATTTTTTGGAAAATGTGTCACTTTTGATGATGCAGCCACCTCGCAGAAACAATACATCTGCCTTTTTAACCCTCTCCATTCTCCCCCTCTCTCTGTGTATACTGGTCTTCTCTCTCAGATCGGACCTGAAGACCTCTCTGAGAACAGTTTCTGGACCAAGGCGAAAGAGGATAAATTTGAAAGCAATGAGCTCTTTGCCAAACTCACCTTGACCTTTTCCTCACAGACAAAAAGTGAGTGCTTGTGTTGTTTTTTTTTACCTTTTTTGGTTCATTTTTAGTTTCACAGTAATAAGCAAAGTCTTTCTCTGCCTCTCACCTCCCTCCCCATCTCACCCAAACTCCACATCTATTTCAATCCTCCTGCCGTTGCTTCCATCAGCCACTAAAGGTAAGAATATCACACACACACACTTCCATTTAGTTTTTTCACACATCTTCTCCAGCCCTTTTCACCCTTCTCTCTCTCTGCTCGGAGGACACACTGCATATTTACATTATTCAGCAATGCTGTGTCAAACCAGACACTCCCGTGAGTTCATGAATAAACCACCCACACCTGTTTGTGTTTGTGTTCATCTTCTCGAGTATGCCCATGACTTGTTGTGTTGAGAGTGCGCTCCCATCCGGGTGAGATGAATTGGGACTTTGGGGACGGAGGGAGAGATGGATAGAGGGATAAGGAGAAGGTCACCGATGTCCTTTGACTAGCCACCTGCTGTCCTGGAACAAAGCGCTGACACACGGGCATACGCTCACATACGCACACCTGTCCACTCTTATCACCTTGTCCCGGTGTCACTGAGCCTTCTGCTCTAACTTCTCCATATTCATATCATAACCAGGATACCGGGAAACGCTCAGACAGACAGTGCGTGTGGGTGTGTATTCCGTCTGACCTTCAGATTTAGTCTCCCTGCGCATACGCACACAGCTTGTGTCATATACATAAACAGCCTACGCAGGCACACATGGCTGATGCTAGCTGTAGATGTCACCTAAATGTCAGTGTTGGCAGCTGCCCCATCTGCATTCACCTGTATGGCAAGTCCTTACTTCCGCTTGTCACTCCTTAATTTGACCCCCCCATCCCCTCGGCCTGTTCACCCAGGCTTTCCTTTTATTGGCGGAGACAGCCGCCTGTTGCAGTTGATGTCTAATAACCTTTTCTGAGAGCTCACTATAAAGACACCGTGGCCTTTTCATAGCCCCACACCTGTCTGTTTGTCTGCCTGTGTGGTGTACTGAATGAGAAGGAGAGGGAGAGAGATTCGCCGAGTGTTTATTACTCTGTGTGTGTGTGGTTGATTTCCTGTGTGTGTTTTGAATGTGTTGAAATCTGGCAGTTCGGACTAAAACATTGAAGCAGTATTGGGATTTGGTTTAGCGGTTGTGGATGCATTTAAGTTGTGCGTGTGTGTTTGTGAATACTCGTGTGGTTTGAATTATACTGTGTTGATAGTGAGTGTACATGCATGCATGTCCGTGGCAGCCCATACAGATATTCCCAATAAGCTACCAGCTGCAGATTGACCCTTCACCCCCCCGTCCTTCCTTCTCTTGCTTAAACACACTGCTCGAGGCCTAATCCATTCCTTCTGACCTCCTTATCATCTCCTTATCCCTCACCTCTGGAAGCCTGGCTTCACTCTTCCTCATGCTACTCCTCCTCTTGCGCCTCCCATTCCTTGTTACCCAGCAAAAGCAGATCGACACCACACCGAGTCTCCGCTGACCCTCCCTGACCCTTCCTCCTCCTCTGCATCGCCTGCCCAGCGGCGCAGCTGTGGTTGCACGCACACACACACCCACACAGAAAACACACTTTCGGGTGGGGGTGGCACTCTCAGGGCAGGGTCAGGGGTGTTGACCTCCGAGGCTTGGCGGAAGAGCAGAGAGCTGATGGTGGGAGACACACCCTCTGGCTGCAAATGGCTCTCATGGACACAATTACACACTCTGACACACACACTGAGAGACTGCACATTTATTCAATCATTTTATCTCTGTAGTAATTTCCGTTTTCAGTCTCTGTATCTGTTTATCAAGCTCAGGCCGGTTATCCTTTATGCTGCTGATACTCTCCAGCTACTTAGCAAAATGTTCCCACAATCCAATCAAATGGAAGAGATTATAATCATAACATTTATCGCTTGTATTAATTGAAGTGATAATTTTTTTATGTTAGGATGGATTTTGCGCCAACAAGAGCAGAGCTTGTGAAATCCTATTTAACAGTCGACATCCCTTGAGTCCCCTGACATTTACAATCAGTTATTAGCATTTGGTTTATGTTAATTTACACGTAAATTATTCGATATAACTATCCTTCAGCAAATTTCATATGAATACATCTATACAATTTTAGCTCTCGTACACACATGCACGCACACACACACATGCACATTCTTGTACTTACATCTTAGTGAAGACACTCATTGGCATTATGCATGTCTTCACTCCATAAGGTCTATGGTCAAAATGGTCCTCACAAATATGAGTACAGGTGCACACATACACACACTCACCTCATGCCTAATAAAACTAAGCTGTTTCGGCATTGAACCTACTTGGCTGCGTGTTTTCAACAGAGGTTGTGAGGTCAGGGAAAGCAATAACATCAACTATTGGAGAAAAGCTCCACCTTTGCTGATTTATTCCACTCGAGCCTTCTTTACCTCAAGACTTTTCACCTTTCCTCCTCTGGAACTCCTCGACCTACCTGGCAAACGTGTGATGTTGATAAAGCATATTGAGCTTGAAGGTACATTTTAGGCGGTGGGCGTTTTAGTTTTACCTAACCACTGCCTTTTGAATCGAAAATATATGATGATATATTAATAAGACTGCATGCATATTACACAACTATGCTTTTGAATGAGGTTGAACTGATGCCCAGTCTGAGATTATAGCAAGCTGTACATCTGTGAATGTCTGTTTGATTTGATTACAAAAAAATCTATTTAAGGCTCCATCCAGAGCCTTCACAGCAATTTATGTGTTAATGTGACTCCAAATTCCACTGCACTATTTGTGCTGGAGAGACCATGCTATTATTTGTTTACACATCATTGTGAATGTAAGGGCTTAGGATCAGCGAGGTGATATAACTGTTTGCAATTGCAGACAGAGTAGAGACATGAGCAAGTTATGTGTTGGTGTAAAGTAGTTCAGGCGGCAAGCTTATTCTCCCATTTTCTCTCAAGCCACTGGTTCTTAATTCCTCACTTTTAAGTCAGTGTGTTTGTTTTCTGCTTTTTGATATGTTTTCTTCTTTCTTTTTGTCATAATAATAGTTATATAAATAGGTGGACAGAAATGTTTTTTATTCAAAGCTACTCAGTTGTTTAGGAAGTGTAGGACGGCAATGACCAGGCTTGAATTTGTCCCTTTTTCATCCAATACTTATGTATATATAATATAGACACAATGTAACTTTTTTCACTTTTTAGACTAGCAGGTACCTATTGAAGTTGGTACCTCAGATAGACCAATTAGCAAAAGAATGAGAGCCAGAGGTGGAGGAGGTATAGGTGGAAAAAAACAAGAGTGAGCAGAGGGAAAGACAGGGCTACGGGGAGCGTCTGTGATTAATTTGATTCGGGAGAGAAAAGAAAGAAAAGTGCCAGGAGCATATATGATTATTAATCCTCATAATGGGAAGATAATTTTCATATCCCAATTCTCCAGCCGTTTCAGCCCTCCCCTTTCCTTAGTTTCTGTGGTCTGTTGTAGTGAGATGACCTTGTTTCCCTTTTTTCCCCCCCAAAATGCCGAGGATGAATTTTGTGACACCATCCACAGGGCTTCGCTTTGTAGCACACCTGCACATGCATCATCACCCTCTGGTAACACACGTGATTCCCGTAAAATCTAGGCAAATTAATTGCAAATAAATGCATGTTTGTCTGTCTGCTTCTTATGTTCTTCAGAGAGTGGGTGGCTGGGCTCAGCCACATTTACAAACCAATTATAATAATGATCTCCCTGTGTTCTAAAAAAATCAATTTCCTTCTCTGTAGGTATTTATGTGAGTGTGGTCGGTGATGTTTGTGTATTTGTGCTGCAGACTTTCATCTAACTACTGTGCGTGTGTGTGCACGTACTTGGAGCCTCTAGAGTTGTCTCAGTGAAAGCAATGAGGTATAATATATTACCAATGGAAGATCAAGGGGCACTGAGAATGATGGCGCAGTGTTAAACTAACATTACCTCTTCTACAGAGCTGACAACATTTGTTGACTTGTTTGTCTTGACTTTGCGTCACAGTGCACTGATTCAAGGTCATTGTCATTCAAAGGAGAATTTCTATGCAAATGAATTAAATCAAGGCCAGTCCTGCTCTTGCCTGCGGAATTTTAGAGACCCTAAAATGTAAAGGTTTTGAAACACTCCTGGACGTGTTTTAGTTTGAAAACTTCACTGATTCAGAGCCAAAACGCTCACATGGACAGCAATCATTACAGCAAACATAGTAGTATGGACATAGCCTCAGTTACCTCAGCTTGTCTTCCCTCTTCATCTTCTCCTCGCCTACCCCAGTGTGATAATCACTCCACAACTCGCATCTAGAGCATGTTTATTTTCCTCCTGTTAGTTCCATTCCCTCTAGGTCCCAGCCAAGAAACATTTGCGGGTTCCAATGTGTGTTTGTGTATAATTAGTGGGTTTCAGATAACTGTTTATGGAATGTGTAGACTCAGAGCTGGCATCTCCTGGGACTGTTTAAAATGTGCACTAATAAAGCACTTACATGACTAAATGAGGAATGGGCACATGCTATCAAGCCATAAGAGTGTTTGTGCATGCTCGCGCTGTGCTGATAAATTAGTATTAGCTTTGAAAATCGTGTGTATAATGTGTCGAGTTCTCCTTGAGCGTGTGTACATCTCTGCGTGTATATTTGTACTTGTGTAGCCTACAGTGGCCAGCTTTGTTAATAAATCATGCAGTTTTTCAGGCTGCAGAGGGAGAAGCAGGTTAATGCAAGGGTCACTAATGCCGCAGAAAGAGCTGGAGAGAATATTGTGCCATTCTTCCCTTCTTTTCTCCATTTTTGCAGCCATTTCTCCACTAACATCTCTATTCCCCATTTTCTCGCCGCACCTTTGGCCCCCAACAAATGGCCCCACGATTAGATGACTGTGGTACTGTGTGTGGTGTCTGTGAATCTGAACAGCACCTATGGCCCATATATAGACACGCTTTTCAGTAACCTGTAAATGGAAGATTTGATGGTTATAGGTTGTGTTTGGGTGTTTACGTGCAATTTTAAGTGTTTATGTGTACCACTGCTTAAGTTTAAATCCTAACTATACCTCTTAAGCCCTTAACAGTAGCGGTGCATTAGGTTGGCTTTGCTCGCTCTCTAAGCCTCGGTGGGTATTCTCAGTGCGGCAATAGCCAGGGTTTCCTCATTCACCGTCTCTTTATGGTTGAGGAACAGCCGCAAAACGACGCTCATTCATCAGGCCTTATCAGGTTCAAACACATCTGTGTGGCGCTCACTGCCAACCGCTATAGCTCACATGCACAAACAGAAGCATACACTTATGTGAGTACATATGAGCACCACACACACTCACACACACACACACACGGATGCTTTTGTCTCACTCTCTTCATTCCATCTCTCCCTCCATCCCGCCCTCGTTACATCTCTCTCTCCTCTGTTTTACATGCAAATGAGCTGTGTACTCATGCTGGAGCATTACCGCTGTGTGTGCCTAATCTCCTTGCTGCCTTTTCTCTCCCGGAGATTATCCTGTTTTTTAAACGGAATAGGCCTTCTTCGCTTCAATTGGCTCCTCTTCCAACCAGCCAGTCGGTCAGCCAGCCAGCCAGCCTGCTTTTTAATCTCTCATCCCAACACCATTACCATTAAAATATTCCCAGTGATATGACAGCTGAGCAGGGGCTGAGAGAACCTCTGGGTGTGTGTATGTGTGCGCCTGTGAGTACATTTGTAATCTTTGAGTGTGTGTGTGTTTAATTGAGGGATTGGCCAATAAGCTCAAAAGCTTGTTACAGATGCTAAGTATTCCCATTGTTTGTGAGATTTTTTTTTCTTTCCACCCCGGCCATGAGGGGAAAAGACATGACGAGAGATAAGGGATATATCTCTGCACACCTACACTCCTTACACCCACTCCTCCTTTCCGTTTAGCTTCTCTTGGTCACATCAGCATACCCCCCCAACCAGTTTTTTTAAATGTATGCTTTGTGTTTATGTGTGTATTACCATTTGCAGGATCTATGTTTCTGAAGCGTTAGTGTTCTTGAAGGTATAGGTTCAGTTTTTATTTTATTGTTGATGTGTTCTGGAAGAAGGGTTGCTCTACTGAGACCATATCTATGATATGCATAGAAAGCATGTTAATTAGGAGAAAAAGATAAGGAGAGAAGTGTAGTGCCGCTAAAAGTGCAGATTGACTGTTCTGCCTGAGGCAGCGAATCCCTCTGTTTATTCTTTGCAATATTAGCTACCTATCCCGGGGGGCAGAGACGCACAGATGCATAGACACACATAGGAGACTTAGCCCACTTTGATGTCACTGATAGCATACATAAAAAAAATGGAGCGGTAAAGAGCAACATCTTCAAAGATGGAGTTGACAAGATAGGAGCATTAACCTTCCCATCCCCCTTCCTTCTTCTCCTCTTCCTCTCCTCTGCTGATTTCCTCACCTCTCATCTCTTATCTCCCCCTGATAAAGGGCTTCTTATGAAAAGAGACAATGAACAAGGGATAGAACCAGCAAAAGGACATAAGAACGGTGGAGAGGTTAAGATAAAGCATGCTGGGAAATGAGAAAAGGAAAGATAGATGGTTGCAACAGAGGCATCTGAAAGTGGCCTTTTAAAGTCAAAAGCTTCTATTTCATTCGCATCTTTTAACAGTAGCCTTAAGCTGCGACTGATGCTGTATTGGCTAGCTAGTGAGTTATTAGGGTGCTATTAGACTATCTCCGCCATTATGCTGATGGCTCAGACCGTGTCTTCAGGGTTCTCACACAACCACACATATTAAAACTATCAATTTCAGCCCAACTTGGTACACACTTGTACCAACTTTCTCAAGGTGCACTTTATGTTGTTTATATCAGTGTGTGTGTGTTGGAACCTGCCTGGCTTTTATTGCTGCTCGTGTAACAAGGCCCCTGGTCTCGAACTGTGTGTGAGGCTGTGTGTGTAATATGGATAACCCAGTGGCATTTACACCAGACACCGATGGTATTTACAGGGCTTGGTGGACCAGGCCATGCTCCACTTTCTGACCTTAATCTGCTACCAGTAACTGTGTGTGTACTTAAAAGTGTGTTTGTGTGTCAGGAATGTGTCGGGTAGGCATAAGAACTTAGATGTGTATGCATAGTTTATGTGAGTACAATTCTGTTGTGTGTATGCTACCTGGTCAATTACAGTTGGTTTGCTCCCGAGTCTTTGTTCCTGTTTGTGTGTATTCTCATGCTAAAGCCCTGGCTCCATTGCTCAGTATCTGCGTGTGTCGTGTTCTGTGAGACGTGGGCTCTGCTTTGCCCTGCAGGCACCTTAATTTTTCACCATGCTGTGTGCTACACTACACCGCGCTGCATGAAAGTGTCTACTCCCTCTCCTGTGCCCGTTTCCTTTCCCTTTCTATTCATCTACCTCCCCCGTCTTCATTTTCCCTCACCGCACACCCACCCACCTCTCGCACGCACGCACACACGCACGTGTCTAATCAAAGCACGGAGCTCTCCAGATTAGCACGGGAGAAAACTCCCTAAAGACATTCCTTCATTTTGACCATTTCCAGGTACTCTCTTTCCTTCTCCCTACCACCTCCTCCCTCCTAGTTTTGAATTTTTAACCTCCCCACTGAATAAGACATGTGGCTGTCCTCTTGGGGAAAGAAAGTTGGAGGGAGGGCAAGGAATGAAGGAAGGGAGAAGGCGGGGGAGGCAGAAAGGAAAAGGTTGTCCCTAAACACGCTTTCACATTTATCCCCTAAAAACTCCACTCTGTATGCTCAATAATGCATGGCCATCTCCTCATCGCCTCCCCTCTCCTCTCATTCCCCTCTTCCTTCATCTCCTTCATCTCCCTCTTGTCGGTTCCCCGAGCGCACATCACTCCACCCAGCAGATTAACTGCAGGGTGAAACTGAGACTGGCAAAGCAGGGTGATGGTTGCAGGGCGTCGGGGACTAACAGTGAAAGGAAGAGAAAAGAAAGGAGATGAGTAATTTGTCATTGTGCGGATGGAGTTACTACTTTATGTATTGATCTGAGTGAGTGGGCTTTGGAGTTGTACCATTTCCGAGCGGCCGAAGAGCTTGACTGCGCCAGAAAATTGGAGTCCAACTTCCCGAGAAAAACTCCATCTTGGCTTGAACAAAGCCTGTGGAGTGACTAATACCTTACTGAATTCTTTAATCATTTCCTTGACCACTTTTAGAGGCAGAAACCACGTCAGCCTGACTCCAAAGCTTCCTGTTGCAGTTTCATTAGGACACAAATATGAATCATCAGTGTAGAAGTACAGTCCTGATGCCCAAGCCATTTCACCTTAGACTGAATTACCCCTATAACAAGCTGCAGTGCACTAACCACACGGTACCTATAACTAATGCGAGTCAGGTGTTTTGCTTAGATACTGTCTCTGCCTTTTGTTTTCGGTGTATTGTACTTAGAAGTGCTTTGTGTGCTGGAGCTGCTACACGGCAGATGTGCAGCGAGCAGAGCGAACCTTTCAGGACTTGTTGTGCATGCAGCAGCCACTCCTGTCTGTTTGGGTGAATAGGGTGACACGCCAGGGATATCTGAAGATCTCTCCAAGAATGGCTTTTTAAGTCTGCTCTGGAAAGTTTTTGAAGAACCCAGAGAGTTTGTGCTTTCAAAGTTTCATGTTGATTTTTTTTTGCTCTGAAGTTTTTCTCCCCCTCACTGCTGTCTTTGTTTCTAGCCTCAAAGAAGATTGCGGTTTAATACTGCAGGAGCAATAGACCATAACAGCATTAAAGAAAAAAAATACTCATAATAATAGAATGAAACAGGGAAATTTATGTTGTTTTTTTGCGTTAAAGTGCCGTTTTGTTTAATAAATAATTAACTAATAAGTTTATTTTCAATCAAATTTCATTTTAATATAAAAGAGTTAATTTAACAGTTTAGCTATTAAGTTTTAAGGATATTCAGGGCTGTAAATCTTTCTCGGTCCAACACCAAACATGCTGCTTTGCCTTTTATCCACACTGAAAAATGTGGGTTTGCTCTAAAAAGCCCCCCCCCCTTAAAAAAAATAAGTAACTTCTCACGAGATGGTGGGCATAGACGAAGATAGATAACAGCTTGCCGCCACAAAGTGCATTTTTGGGGCGCTGGATTGATGATAACAAGTATGCTGCTCGATTGAAGCCAGTTGAAGGAAACGAACATGAAGGCTAGTGCAATGTTTTTCAGGAAAAACAAAAACCTTCCATTGACGGCAGGTTCACACTTGCATTCTGAAGCCCGTCGATCAGTATTCAGCATAAGCAAATTGTATTCAGCATTAAGGATTTCACTTATGTATTGATCCTGTTCATGTGTTAAATTCTCCTCAGGTTTGTTCTAGTCGTTAATGTGACTTTGGAAAACTGCATGTACTGAAGAAAGGGAGGTTGCAGAGCACTGGAGCTTATTGTCAAAGGCGCAGATGGATGGAGACTAATCTTGGTTCAGTAGATGAGAAGACGGATGGTGTTATTGAGGGCAGAGTGAAGGAGAGAGGCAGAAAATGAATGAGGCTAGAAGAAGGACGAATGGAGGCAGGGAGTGATCTGTGTACGATTGAAGGCAGCACTGAGGGAGGGAATGAAGGGATGACAAATGATCAAAAGGTGAAGAGACATGAAGCAACGAGAGTGATGGGGATTGAGGCTCAGGTAAAATTGAGGAGAGAGAGTTGAGTTGAATGTGATAGCATGGGAGTGAGGAAAGGCGAAATGAGAGAGCCGAGCAGAGAAGGTGGTCACGGTGACATCTAATGCGTTGCCGGCTGATTGCAGTGGAGTTCTCTGTAGGGGAGACGCCGCTTCCGCTTTTAGGGAAAGTGATCAACATGTGTGTTCCAGTTGCCCTTTTCCCTTTTGGTGTACAGTATGTGGCAGAAAAGACGGGAGGTACTGAGACCTTTTGCTGCCTTTTAATCGTATTCTGCTCTGCTCCTGTCTGCCTCTCTCTGAGGGGTGGAACACATCACAGAGAGCAATTTAATGCCTTGTTCTTCTGACACCGCTTGGCTCTCCACTGAATCTCGCCGAGTCCCTTCCCTCTCTCTGTTCCCCAAACAGGTTATTTAGGGCGTTGTACTTAACTGTACACAGTTAGTGGTCAGTCCGCATGCACACGCGCACACACACACATACACTATGCCACTGGGCCTCCTTAGAGATTGTCTGCTTAATACTGCATAGCACTTAGAGGCATCAACAAGCCCCGTAGTGCTCCACTGAGGCGTAGAATGCAAGAAAGCATGCTAATTCCCCCCAACTTACTCCATCTATCCCTTTGTAATCCCCCTCCGTCCGTCCACGCAGCCAACCACACCTAAAATGGGTTATTGTATGTAACAGCAAAAATGTTAGGTCTCTTTTGGTAAACGTTAGAATGTGAGAACAATTAATACAGATATGAAACTCTCTTTCTTTTTAAAAAACTGAACAGATAGAGATGGAAAATAAAAGCATTTCTCAGATACAAAGAAATCCCCGAAATATCATACAGTGTTTCAACCCACCAAACAGTCAATATGAACTAAATGCTCATGCTGGGTTTACATTCTGCTCCAAGTGGAGGCGCATATCAATGCTCTCTTATGTTTTGCTTCTAACAAACATGTTGAAATATCTTCTTCCTTATGTAATATTCTTTTCACTAAAAACCGAATCAGAAAAACTCGGGCTCCATGGTTTATTGCTCTGACAAAATCTTCTATTATCTTGTTCCTCATCTTACATTCCCCAAAACAATAGAAAATGATCTCACATTGTCCACATTTTAAAACACGAATCTAGGATGTTGCGATTATTATTTTAGATTTGCTGGAGTCAAACATAAGGATCAGCCAATTATAATTATTGCAAAAGCCTGAGACGTGTATTTTCTGTTTCTGTTCATCTCTCCCATCAAATGAAATGTCTTCCCATAAATCCACACTTTTAAGTTGAGTTTCAGGCTCGAGGGACACATATATAAGTTTGTCAGAAAATCCAAATTATGTTCTGTGCTGAGAAGTTTTTAAGTTTCCTTCTGAGTTGTCCCGTTATTCTTGGTTATTTGAGAGAAAAGCAATTTGCACAGTATCTGTTTTCCTGTCCTTCTGCCTTTTCCGTCATCAAGCGGTGGAATGTCACTGTAGTTAGATTTTTTTTTACCAGAAGTGTTGACAGTTGAAAGGGAAGAACATGGGGGAGTTTGGGGAGAGAGAGAGAAGGGATGGCGGTGTCCTTAAAGTCCCCGGCCAGGTTCAGAATGGTATGACTCTGTGTAGTGTATCTTAACATGCTGTACCATCAGTACATTGTTTTGAATTTAGTATGTCACATTTGTTGTGTGTGTATATATGTCATGTACTGTTACCCTTCATTTATACATCATTCGGCAATCATAACTAAATTCTCTTGGGTATGAAACGATGGATTTATTTGTAACATTAACCCCACATAGTTTTTACTGTTGTTTTATATATCAGATCTATTTTGCAGCAGAACACACTTGTCAGCTCATCTCCTCAATACAAAATTTAATTCATTACCTATTGGTGTCGGCTGAGCCCTCTGCTTTATTTCAAACTGCAATGTAATAAAGAATACATCACATGGGACAGTTTGTGTGGCAGCTTTTAAACCAGGACAAGTGTATCTGTCGGGGGACCTATGTTTGTTATATGAGCAAGCACATATCCCCCATGAGTCTTCACTTAAAATGTGTAAAGTAATGCTAAGAGTTCTTGCCACTCATCGCCGTAATTCATAAGTGTTTCAAGACCTGTGGTCTAGTGGCTCCTTGTGCAGTTGTGTACGCATGCAAGCGACAGTGTATGTGTGTGTGTGTGTGTGTGAGAGAATCTAACTGAGTGTGTGCGTGTTCAAGCGCCCGTGCGTTTGTGTCATAGGGGACCAAAGACACTGTCGGCTTCATTTCCCAACATCATGTAACCAAGGACAGGCCGGCCTTATGAGACCTCGAGATGAAAAACAGCAAAGTGACAGACAGACACACACATACACACGCACACACACGCACACGCACACACACACGCACACACACGCACACGCACACGCACACGCACACGCACACACACTCACACACAGTTATCAGGGCGAGGGGTGGAAATCCTGGACTTGTCAGGCTCTGCGCCATAATCCAGTTTAGAAGGATTAATTAGGAATTAAGGAGTGTAATGTTATCGGTGCGTGATCCGCTCACACGCGTGCACATACACATATCGCACTCTCTTAGAGTGTGTATATAGGGCATGGATTATTCCAAACTAAGAAAGAAAAGTACAGTCATTTTTTCATGATTTTTCTGACTTTATTACTTTCTCATTCAGTTCCCTCGATCTGCCCTCTCCCTCTCCTCCTCTGGCTGCCGTACTTAGCTCCTTGTTGCTTCCTACCCACCTCCACTCGTCACCCACCCCCACATTCTCTTTTCCTTCATCTTCCTCCCCTTAGTATATTCTAGGGACATCCATAAAATTACTTTTTTTCAGTCTTCTCCTTGCCCTTGTTTTCTGCAACTCCTGTCTTGCTTTCAGTGGCACCATTATCCTGTCTTGTTAAGGTCCTGTGTCAGCTTTTATCCGCTGCTTTTATCCTTGCAGTCCTGCTTTGTCAAAGACAGAAAGAGTGTGTGAGAGATTTCTATAGCCGTGCTACTCTTTAAAGAAGGCTGCAGCATTCAGGTGTGCCTCTCTGGATGTCCATTTTGTGTCTGGCTTCCCATTTTTCATAGTTTTTTCTTTATTTCTGTTGTGAAGACTGTGGCTGGGGAAATGCACTACTTACAATTGCCTGGCTCTGCTTTCAGACAAGCGTTGAGTGGCTTACCTTTGTCCTTGAGACGAGGCTTTTCAGTCCTCCTGCTTTTTCACTCCTCTACCCATCTAGCTGCTCATTTTCAGAAGCGTGTGCACTTCTACACCCATACTCTGTGCCTTACCTCGCACAATGATTTTTGAAGATAGACTGACAGATGAAAGGCAATAAAAAAAAGCGGAAGGATGAAGAGGAGGGGAATGGAGACCGAGTAAAAACAGGGAAAATGAGGTTGTTTATGTCTGCGTGAGTGTTTTGTGAACTGTAATCTTGTGTGTGTGCTTGCAAGATGCGGTGAGGTGTGTGTTGATTCTACCTTAGGCAGACTCTAATGATATAGTTTTTATTAATGCCTGATTAAAGTTTTAGTGTGCGGTGTGCTTCTTTCTGTTGCAGCACACCTACCACACAAATACAAAATGCTGCCTCTCCCTTTGTCCGTTTCTCCAAGAACGACAAATGCTGACATCAACGCATGCAGCAGTCACCCTTCCAACTTCATTTTCATGTCTCTGGTTTTATGCTCTTTCTTTTTCTCCTTTCTTTAGCTGCCTTCCTCACCCTTTTTCCTTTTTTTCCCCCTTCTCACTGTCTGCCACCCTCCCTCTTTCTTGTTCCCTCTGGCACTATTGGCAGCACTCTGTCTCTGTCAGGTGTGTGTGAGATAGCCTTCACGCCATTGACTTGGACGAGATAGGCTTTTGGATGCCTCAGCTGCTGTTCGACTAGTTCTTTAACTCTTCACTACCCAGTCAAAAAGCTCAGATTTGGCTGATGCTTATTAGATTTGTTCATAGGTCACCCTCTGTCGGTTTTCCTTTCTTTTAGGCATGTGTTACTGCTTAGGGGATGAAAATTTACTTTTTTTAAATGCGGTTTAGCCTTTGTTTATTAGTATTGCTGGAAAAATGGTTTGAGAGTTGACTGCTAATATGTTTTATGACATATTGGAGACTTTGTCAGAAAATCAACCCTCGGAGGCAAACGATAGGATGAGCATAATGTAAATATAATTTGTGTTAATATGACTTGGATAGCATCTCTCTAGGTCATAAACACATCTCACTTGCAAGTTTTGCTGCAGTTTCGTTGATGACAACAACTTAACTTTGTCAAGACAGGAAGTAAGCCGGCATAGTGTTAGCTATGATGGATTATAGACCTCAAGCAAGTTTCAAGTCTCAGCAAGTACTGAATTAAAAAGAAAAAGTTTTCAAAACTGTCTCGGAACACCAAACCTCGGTGAGCGGTCAGGCTTGTAAAATGTTCATGGCTCATGTGCCCTCAAACATTTTCATATTTACACATTCAGCAAACATAGAGAGTCAAGGGGATTTCACCGCACATTTATTTTACCTTCACCACTTTCTCCAAGAAAAAATACATGGGCTTTTTGTCGCTTGTGAGATTTTAATAACACGTTAACTCACATTTTCATGCATTGGCCTCAAAATGCTTTGAAAACTCTATCACAACCGTACATGTATAATGTGATTAAGAGGAATCGAAGGTAATCAGAAAAAGTATTTCACATGGCATGGTATTATTCAGACTACCGGTATTGTCTTAATCTGGTTAATGTTGGAACAATGCTCTCCATGTAAACAAAGTCACTGAGCTGAAATGCTGCACATACCTGTAGGATGTTGTTAGTTTGGTGTGTCTTAGCTTTAACAAACTAAAACATTTCAACAAACCTGTCGAATTAGATTTGTCCTAATTCACATTGTTGTGATCTGAGGTTTTGTGTTCAAAATGCTCGGCATGTTGCACTGGTGGTAACTATCTGGTTTAAATATGAGAATGTGTGTCTGTTTGTGTGATCCAGAGAGAGAGAGAGAGTAACAAGGCCAGCACTGCCTCCAGGCTGTTTGGCCCCAAACTCTCATCAGCCTGCTGGTGCTGAAACAGAGAACCTTCTGCCCCTTGCCACTGTACAACCATACACACTCACACACACTCACAACAAAAACTACTAACACAGATACGCACGTAAAGAAACCCTCATGCATTCATAATAAACACAGTCAAAGTTTGTGACTAAATCATCTTTCCCATCTATTGCTGTCACCCTTACTTGTTTTATCAGTGCATCCCATCTTCCTTTATTCACTTTCCTAATCTGACTGTGGCTCTATCAGACACTTTCTATTCCCATATCTTGACTCTGAGATGGGTTTTCTTTTCTTACTCCTCCCCTGCCTTCATCCTTATCTTGTTTCCTCGCATCCCTGTGCATTCGGCAGCCTTGGATTACTTTGTGAATGTTTCTTGTCCCTTCTCCCTTCTTTTTTTCTCTCTCCTCCATTTCTCTCTCTGTGCCTCCTTCCCTCTCTTCCCCCGCCTCATCCCTCCGTGTCTCCCTCTCTTCTCAGCGGTGGTTTTAATGCATTATGAAAATGGACTGAGGCTATGAAAGCAAAACAGGACAAGTTTGGCTGTTTAATGTGACTCCTTTCACTCCTCATGTGCCTCACTGGCAGCCCGCATGTATGTGTGTGCGTTTGTCCATGCTGCTTTTTGTGTGGAAATTTGTATGCATGTGCGCACAATCTTAAGCGTCTATGAAGACTGAGAGCTCGACATCAGCTGGCCCTCAGACATGCAGTGGCATGTTCCTGCTCTTTAACATGAACTTGCAACACTCTCACCGCACACATGCACACACTTCGGGTAAGCATTAAACTACATGAATAATAGAATAGACAGGCAGACAGCATGTAACACATGTTTCCGCGAGTCGTGCGTTAATGGAAAAGAGTGTTGGTGCTTTGGTAGAGGGATGGAGGAAGCTGGGAAGAGGTGTTTATGAGATGGAGGATAAGTTCTACCCTACAGGGTGGTGTGACCTGGATGCAAGTCTCCCCATTGTCGTCTCTCTTACTCTTTTCTCTCGCTCACATTAATCTCAACCTCTGATTCGTTTGCTCCCATATTCCCAGTTTGTTAATTTGTGCGAAGTTAAATCTCTTCATCTCTGGAGAGGGTGAGATCATCCTTTGGAGAGATGGGGCCAGATGAGCTGATTAGATGGATTGAGATGAACTGATGGTTATATGCAGAGTGGGAGGGAGGGAACTGATATAAGCAGAGGAGAAGAATTAAGCGTGTTGATGCCAGCCGGTGACAATGCAGCAACTATTGGTTTGCTGGTATATACCGTCGGACTTTTAATTAAGTTGGAGAATATGTGAAAGTAATGAGGTCGCCAAGCCACCTAATACTTGAAATTTCAACATACAGTCTTTAAATGGAGTTGATGAGGCTGATTGTGTTTGAGCTCGAAGTTTAATGAACTTTTACTCTGCTACTTGAGAGAACAGTGGCATTGATTTAAAATAGCCTCAGTCTTTTCTTGTCATTTCTTTTTTTTTGTCCCAGCCCTCCCCCTTTCTGCCTCTCTGCCACCTTCTATCTTGCTCGCTCTTTCTCTCTGATGTTGCTGAGCGAGTGTGTGTATGTGTGGCTGGCGATGGATATTCTGAGCGCGGGCGGTGTGTGTGTGTGTGTGCGTGCATCAGGGTTTAATTGCGGAGTGCATAGAAACGAGTGTAATTAGCCAGCGCTCGCTTCCCTGCCGCCCGGCTAACAACCAGCATCCCCTCTGTGCTTGCTCTTTCTTGCTCTGCCTTTCTTCTTTGTCTTCCTCCCTCTCTCTTGTCTCATGCCTGTTGCCACAACGACAAGCCTCACTCCGCCATTGTTCCCCGCTGTTCTCCAAGAACAAAGGAGGAGACTATTAGCACCCTGAGAGTGGAGTGGTGGAAATGGAGGAGAGGGATAGAGAAAGAGAGAATGGATTGCTGTGAGGGCTGGAAGATGTGATGAGAGTGTGAGAGAGAATTGGTGAACAAGTTAGGCGAGGAGAGAGATGGGCATGAAAGAAGTGACAAAGAATAAGGGAACAAGAGTTTGGGAGATTTATAAAGACTAGGAGAAAGAATGGACGGAATGGAAAGGAGGAGAGGGATTAGAAAAAGGGAGGCTTGTAGGGCAGTAGAGAGAGCTCTCTTTTCTTTCTTAAGAAGCGAAAAGTTATTTAATTTAATTCAGAGAGAAACTTTCTCTCTCTCCACAGTTTTATTCTATCCACCGTTTCTCTTCATAATGTCTCTTTCCTTTCTCCTGCTCTGTATTTTTCTATTTCTCAATCCATTACAACCAGAATCTGAGCCTTTGTGTGTCTGCAAGAATATGTGTATACACTTTGCACTGTTTATACACTTATAGCTCGTGTGTCCTTGCTCTCCTTGCTTCCGAGTGTGTGCACTCTGTGTGAGGGTCATTAGTAGCGAGTGTAGGCGGGTAATGCGCTGTCTGAATAGCTGGCCATCTGAATGTTAACAGATTGTAACACAGGACAGAAAGTGAATTTGGTTTCCTGAGGAAAATGAAGCAAATTACACTTTTATAGCTCTCTGCCACAATTCTTTGCTCCCGCCATTACTCACTGGGTGTAGCGAGAGAAAGCGACTAGGGGAGGGAAAGAGTGGGTGAACTGAAGTGATTTGGAAGATGTCCTTACTGAGGAAGACGGTCTAGGTGCGATGGTGAAACCGTGGTTTATGGGAAATGAAATGCAGAGACAGCTTTTTAAGTAGTTGATAACCCCTATCTCTTTTTGACCTTCTTATAGATGTATAGCTCAGGGCTGAACGAATGCTATTATTCCAGGGGAAGTTTAGGTAATTGTTAAGATTTCAGTCCTTGGCCGAAAGTCACAGTACCTATACACTTTTAATCCAAATGTGAGCATGTACTGTACAGTCATTACATTTGGATTAAGATATCGGTGCTTCTCAAATTCACAGCACATAATTTTTAGTCAGAGTAGGTTTTATAATTTGTCAATAACCAAAATGTTCCCACACTGCTCAACTAAGATCTCAGTTAAGCTTAAAAAATCGATATGCGTTATCTGGCACTTGTTTTGCACCCGACTCTTACCTGATGTTAACAGCTGCTGTCTACCAGCGTGGAAAAGGTTTAACGCAATCACTTCATTTCATTAAAGTAAGATTCACCACACTGTTTGTTTGTCTGAAATGAAAATGAGCACAATCTGCTGAAATATCAAAACAAAATAAAGTGAGGTTCCTTCAAGAAAGCTTCTCTGAGCCAGCCTAAATAATACAAACACCACCATACTCTGCAAGTACATGCTAACCAGGCAACAGCCAAACCTTTGACTTTGTCCTCTGGCTACCTCATGGAATCATAAAGTCAATAACCTGCAGAAGATGAAAGTTTTGCGTGACATTTGTCATTTTGACCATGGCCAGCTAAGAAATAAAAAGCATGAGTACAGACACATTAATAACTAGAATGGCACTCAGCAGAGCGCATTCCTCCGCCATGGCCCAACGGTCTCCTTAAATTCAATCATGCTGCACCAAATGTCAGTCCCCTAAATATTCCTGTTTTTTTCTTAAGATCCATGCATTATTACCTGGGAAACTGTTGAAAATCTTAAAGATGATCTGCCCAGAATTTAATGGATTCTTTTATGGCTCATGTCCCATCCTTCCACTAAGTTTCACAGAACTTTGTTCAGTAGTTTTTTGCATAATCCTGCTGACAACAACTCTGAGTGCTAATGTCCTATTGCATAATGTTAAAGAAAGTTCAAAAACAAAATCCTGGATCTGCCCCCTTAATCGCATCTGCTCATGAAGTTAATGGGTTCTTTCTTGGCCCATACCCCACCCTTCCTCTAAGTTTCAGTAAAAATCGGTTCAGTAGTTTTTGCATAATCCTGCCAACAGAGAGACAAACTGCAATGAAAACATAACCTCCTGGGCAGAGGTAATAAATTAATTTAACAGGTGCAGCTCTCCTGCAAGAATTGATATCCGGTAATGCATGGGTATTTTTCCATTATAGAAATCACAACAATAGATGGAGGCAGACTGCTCAGGCTGAAACCTTAAGTTGAGGAGTATCTGACTGTAGGGAAATGTGTAATATATACTTCTGAATAACCTCGGTTCCAACCCACTGACCTTAGGTTAACTTGAAAGAACTGTTCAACTCATTAAAGTTTGATTTCCTTTTAAGATTCACATTGTTCATGTTCACCCTGACACGATGCATATATTATCTAATTCACCACTGACTTTTGCTTGGCTTTTTGACACTGTTGAGTATTTAAATTTTAAAGACCATGGCTAAAGTTCAATTTAATCATAGATTTATGAAATTGTATATTAGAAATGGATATCTTTTATATGAGGTTATTTTTGTTACTCTCCACGTATTGGCTGACTGTGATGGTTTGAAGAAAAAATAGGTTCATTTTGAGGTTACTCTCCCCATTTAATGTCGATACGGGTCTGCTCCCTCCTGTTTTCTGTTCTTTGTCTCAATGGGAATAAGACTGAAGAATTATAACTAGACAGCTATATAGGAAAGCAACGAGAGACTGCTTGGCCTCTGTCTTTCCATTAAGTCACGATGAAGTTACATGTGGTCGAGAAAAAGATAACTTTTGATTTTGGAATTAAAGCACATCTCAGCCAGAGTGAAACTGCAGTCAAGGTTGGCTCAAGGGCAGCAATTGTCTGGCACTGTGTTAGTGTACATACACACACACACACACATGCACACGCACATGCGCATGCAGACCCTCATATGAGGATTCACCTGCTTGACCCGATATTTCTGTTTCCCTCCAATGGGAGATTGGGAATATCTTTCCTTGCAATGTGTTGCGTCGTAGCACTGCAAAGATTTAATTCCTTTCTCCTGGAGGGAGCAGTGATGGGGAAGTGTCTCCATCACTCCAACCTCACTTGTCCTGCATCTTTTCCTCCCTCTGCCCTTCTTCCTCTATTTCATTTAGTCTCTGCCTTTCTCCAACTCTCTCCCTCCGTCTGCTCCCCTCCCTCAGCTGACATTTGCAGTCAGTCAGCCTTATTATTTTGTTCTTCACATTTCTGATTAGAGTTCTCTTGTACCCTCTCTTTCTCTCTGTTTTGGTCCCTGTCTCTATTGTCGCAATTTGTGTACCCCGATACTCACACATGGAATGCTCTGTGCATATGTGCATTCACAATGAGAAGTATTGCAGCATGCAGTGCGTTAAAATTAGCCCGATCATGCACCCAAAATCCCTTAAAAAGTCGCTTGTAATTAGACGGACACTTATTTTCCTCAAAGGTCACCATCTGGATGACATAACAGAAAGAGTAGCTGTAAAAATGGTGGCCGAAGGAGGTTTCTTCGTCAGTGCAATGCTGATGTAATTTCCTTGTTGCAAGACACAATACAGCACACACAGGAAAATAAAATGTCTGTCCTTAAGTCCAGTGAGCGAAGCACTCTGCAGGTATCTTGACTGGTGACAATCATGGCACATATTGCGATTGTCATTTCAGGTTAGTTCACCATGGCAGGGTTTGATTTGGGACACTATGACAGTATTCTGTGTCTACAATGTATATAGTGAGTGTAATGACTCCTATTTGAGACAGCGTACGTCTCCCCGCCCTGCTGTCCCTCCCTCTGGTCCTCCCCCGCAAACATCTCAGTCCAGTCATGTTTCCCGTCCCGCTCTATCTCTCACCTTTTTGTTCTTTCTTTTTTTCTCTCTCATTCAATTCACCATAATCTAATTCAGTCTATCTCCCACTTTCCCATCTTCTGTTGCACCTCCCTCATCCCTCGCTGTTTCTCTCCATCTCACTCTGTGTTTTTAAAGGTCAGTTTTCTTTTTTCTTTTTCTTCTCTTGTTTCTCCCAAGGACTCTGTCTCTAGCTTTTAATTATACTCTGCGGGCCCTGTCCCTGTAGAAACATGCACACATGCCGATTTATGCACCTGCCCACATGCACTGAAGTGGAGTGCATTCATGCATGACAAACAAAGTAGGCTCAATCAGTATTGCCCAGCACAATTTAAATGGTTACGTTTTTTACCCTATTGTTTCTTTATAGATTCTTTTAAACTCACTGTTTTGAAATTAGTCTCTAAAAGTATGAGGGAACTTTTTAAAACGACCTATTTCATCACTTATTGATAACTTGGTTGATTTGATCCATGCTGAGGTCCACTAAGGTAGCAGGAGTTTGTCATGCAACTGGACAGCAAAGGAGACAGGAGAAGGTTGTCATGGTGATTTGATTCCCTCTAGGCTAAATTCCCCCCCTCATTTATTCTCTCCACAAGTCTGCTTCCTGTCCACTTGCTGTATTTTTCTTTTTTCCTCTCTTGTTCTCGGTTATTGCTTCTTGTTGTCTTTGTCTTAACTATCCCTTTTCCTTTCTCCGCCTGTCGCACTCAGCGTTCTGTTTGTTTCATTGTCTTCACGACTTACTCAGGCTATTCCCTCTTTCCTCTTAATGTCTTCTTTTGTTCCCATCTTTCCATTTGTTTCTCTTTCTCACTTCTTTCTTTTGTCCCTGTGGTCCTAACCTCTTGTCCAGCCATCGAGGGAGGGAGAAGCAGAGGAAGGAAAGGAATGCTAATTTCATCACCACAGCGACAAGTGCAGTAGGAGAGACAGAATAGGGGATGGAGAGAGAGAAATGTCACTCGTCCGAGGAAATGAGATGGCCATGCGCTATTTGTGTGTGTGTGTGTGTGTGTGTGTGTGTTTGCGTAATTCTCAACAGAAAAGATCAGGGTTATAGTCTGAGTGACATTTTGTGTATTTTTCTTTTGCTTTTCCTCGCTCCCCTGCCGAGTAAATGATGTATATACATATATAGATGTGTGTTTGTGTACAGAGAGCAAATACTAATGTATATATATGTCTTTGCATTTCTTTTGTTGTTGTTGTTTCTTTTTTTATTACCCTTTGGTGGAAGGGCTGATTTCTACCCCCTCTTTGTTTTTCAAGTCAGTCATCTGTCTCCCTCACTTTTTCTCCATTCCACTGCTCTCTCTCTCTCTCTCTTCACCCCTCACTCATGTCGGAAATGTAATCACGTTCGGGCTTCTGTAGTGAGGGAAAGAGAGGGAGCGTGGGGTGGGGTGGGGTGAAGCGAACGTGGGGAAGAGGAAGAAAAAGGCATTTGTATGTGTACCCAATTACCACTCCAGCCAGCCCAAAGTCACCTTCGCAGAGAATGGACGCACACACACACACCCGCTCAAAATAGCTGCTTCCATCCCGCCTCCTCCGTGTGTCTGTGTGTGAGTGTGTGTTGGTTACAGTGGTGATGAGGTAGACTGAATAATATCATGGCCTTTTCCTCGTCCGTCGTCTCAAGGCTTATTATGTGTGTGTGTCTGTCTGCGTGTGTGTGTGTGTTTGTGTGTGTGTGTGTGGCCTGTGTCTGATTGCACTAGCTGATTGAGTCCTAGCCCCGCAGATTTCATCCCAGACCCCTGATTAGGTGTTGTGAGGAGGAAGGAAGGAGGAGGAAATCATGTGTGTGTGTTTTCTTGTGCTTCTATATTTGTGCAGCAAGATTTGAATATAGATTTTACAAGTGAAGACACTGTTTAAATGTCAAGGCATTTAAAAACATTCTCAGCTTTTCCAGGTGAGGGATTAGAACTTGGATTTATGAAGAAAGTATCAAACATGTGCAGATCAGCGTTAGAGGGTACAACCTCGAGTCAGACTCATGTTCCTGATGGTTAATTTAGATTCTTGGGCCTGCTGACAAAAATGGTCCTTACAAGTAAAGCAGTGCATGTGTGTGTCCTTGTTAACTGTGGCCTCGTTCCGCCTTGCTTCTTAATTAAGAGACCCTAGGCCTCCCAGCTCTGCTTGCTATCCCACACTCCACTGGGGCAGAAAAGGATAGGAACAGAGAGAGAGAGAAAATGGTAAGGAGACAAAAGACAGAGAAAGAGAGAGTACAGAGAGATGCTCCGTGTCAAAAAAGATTGAACTTAAAGAGTGATAGAGAGACGAGGGAGGGAAGCTAAAAGAAGGATTGTCTGTGAGGGAGTGAAGCCCGAGTTGATGAGGGAGAAAGTAATAGAAAGTGAAGAAATGATGATTCAAAGAGGAATAATGCAGAATGATGGGACCAAGATTCAACCACATTTCACATTACACTAATAAATTGATGCCATTCATTTCCATATAGCCATATATGCATCAGATCACACCAATGTGTGTATGTGTCTGTTTGTCTGCGTGCGTTTTCAAGTGGTAATCTGTTCCACCTTATTCTTTACCCCCCCATCTGTATTGGATCTTTCGCTCTGTCGCTTCCCATCTCCCGCTATCACATCTGACTAGCTCTTCGGGAATGAGTGTGTGTGCGCGCATTTCTGCGGTTAGATACATGCCTGTATATCCTTGTATGCCTGTCCCGGCTATCTCTGCCACCCCCTCCCCTCCCCTCCCCTCCCCTCCCCTCCCTCACTTGTCAGCTTGTGGTGAGTGGTGAGATAGTGGGTTAAATTTTAATGGTGCTGCCATCTCTCAGTAGCTTCTGAAAGAGGGCCAATGCAGACTGACACACTCACTGAGCCATGAGAAGAGACAAGACAGAGAGAGCAGCGATAGCTCACTAGACATTCATACACATGGTAGGTCATAAGTCCACAGCACAAACAACAGGTAGAATAAAGAAAATACTGCACCTGTCTTGTAGTGTAGGGAGTATTCTATTGACTTGCTGTCAGACCTAAGATACATCCACTGTGAGGATACAGGACACTGTTGCTTCATTGTCAAATATTAGTGGGTATATGCAGCTAAACCTGCTAAATGCAGGAAGAGGAGTATGCCTTTTAGATTGAATTTGCCTTGCGTCATGTTCGACATCAGTAATACACCAAAATCAGTAAATGGTCAAATAAAAACAATTCACATGCAGGTCAATTTGCAGGTTTAGGTAGCTCCGCTTTACATAAAATAATCTCTACAATGCACATTTATTTTCAGACACTTTTATCAAAACACATTCGTGCTGGATCCTTGAGTACTGAATCAATCTTTTCCTCAATATGCCACTCTTGCCAGTAATCATTTTTATTTACACAAGACCCAGAAAATCTCTGCACACACAGTCCCTCTAGGAATGCACTAGGTGAACACACAGGCAGGTCTCTGCATTATGTGTGAGTGTGCGCGCGTGAATGTGTGAACACAACAAGCACGCACACACACACACACGCTGTGGCTTGCACAAACACATGCTCGTCTCTGAGCCATATTTTGTGTTATTCCTTGATTGTTTTCATTCGCCTGGCCTCACATAGCTGTCTGAGTGGCAACACGTCCCCCGACGACTCACTAAGCACATGGTGGGATTACGTGTGTACTTTTGTGTATGCGTGTTATTGTTCTGTGTCTTTGTGTTGCCTGTATGTGTGTATTTTTGTCTAGCCCCAACTACAGCCAATTCCTGAGAGAGGCCAGCAGACAGATGTTCTAGGAGAGAATTTGCACGTCTCTCTCTCTGTTTAAATATGTTTCTCTCGTGTAGTTTATTTTTGGAGGGGGGGGGTGTTTTTTCTTCCCCTCTCTCCTGGGGAGGAGGTAAAACTGATTTCACACACAGGAAACCCTGCAGCACCTCAACAGATCTTTGATGAGACAGACTTTTCCCCAGGTTTAAATACAAAGGTGGAGGTTGCCAGATCATGGTTGTCACCCCCCCTCCAGCTACCGAGTTTGACTATGATCCAGTGTTATTGATGTATTTGAAACACCTGCAGTAGTTTTCCCAAAGCATGTGCAACAAAGGAAAAGGTTCACACAAGGCAATGAAAAGAAAGACTTGCGTTGTTCTCAGCAGTACGGATTGCAAGACCACTGCACTCGCTGCATTTGAAAAGATTCAAAGCTGTAAATTAAATACATCAAATTCCAGTTTAAATCGAGAGGATTGCATTTGGAGATTTGTGTCCATCTTGTCTGTTAATCGTCATATTTGAGGCAAAGTCTTCCAGGAGCAGGACTTTGATTATCTCTTAATCCGTATGACCATATCTCATCGTCTTTTCCTTCATCCTTCTTTCTCATCCTATTTGCTCCACAGTGTCTCCTCCATAATGCTGCCTCCCATTGCAATTTCTCTAGTGTGTTACTCATCCCCTTTACCCCAGAGCAATATTATCTGTCTTTCCCACTATTTTCCCTTTACAATCTTTTACATCCTCTCATCTCCTCTCAGTTTGGTCATATTAACATGTTGGCTGAAAAAAAAAGCATAGTGACAAGCACAAGAAAATAGCCCAATCTTTTAGCCGCCAGACAGATACACTTTCTCAAGTGTCTGAGTGTGTGTGTGTGTGTGTGTGTGTGTGTGTGTGTGTGTGTGTGTGTGTGTGTGTATGTGTGCATCCTGCAAGCGATGGCTGACATTAGAAAAGGCAAAACTCTCTCCTCCTCTCCAGCCCCCTCTTTGTCTTGGGGCCACGCTCCAGGCTTTATTAGACCCAGCGAAACTGGCCCACGTCATTCTCTTTGCCACATATGCGTGTATGTGTACATGCTCCTGTGTGTGTTTGTGCTTGTGTGCCAATCTTTCCACCATGCGGTCAAGTCACAATTGCTAATCAGGCCTGCGAGCCTTGCCTGAAGAGACCAAGACACGATGGAGCAAATGAGTGAGTGCTTTCCTTTGTCCTCATCACTGAAGCAGAGATAAAGACGAGTGAAGGGATGGATGGTTGGAGACGAGAGGACAGAAGCTGAGGGATTAACAGAGGATGAGTCTGTGCTCCAGCCCTGCGATGAGCTTTTAACTGTCCTCCATGGCATGACACCGTGTAGACCTCCATTTTTCTCTGTCCTCCTTTCATCTATTTTGCTTTGCATAAGTCAGGACTGCTTGTATTCATAAATTGCCTCTCTATTTCTTACCCATGCTCTTTTTTTTTGCACTCCGTTTTTCTTGCTCCTTCTCGCTCCCACTCACTCTGTGTCTGCTATCTTTCCATAAGGTAATAATGAATATTTGAAGGCTGACAGGAGCGCTTCAACCTAATCCTTTTTGCCCGGGGCAAAATATGCCTCATGGGGTGAATGGGTGTTACAGTTCATCTAACTTTTTAATTGAGATGGAAACCCAGTTTATAAGTTTTCATTTCTACCTCAGTGGTCATGTATATGAGACTCTCTGCATGGTTGTGCACATGTAATAGAAGCGGCCAGGATGAACAGTGCACTTAACTGGCAGGGAAATGTCAGTATGCTTGGTAGGCAGCTGGCGCCGTGTGTAGCGAGGGTACCATTGAACTGCCCGACCTGACTCGATGTGTCCATGAGCAACACTTTGAATCCATACCAATAACAAAACCCCAATTTAAATCTGTAGCCTCCGCTGTTTATTGAAGATAAGGCACCAGTTGAAATTGTAATTCATGAAGACAGTCAATTAAGTATAAAGTTATTAGTTGTTAATTTCTTTTCTTACAGACTAGATTCAGTGTGAGTCCTTCAGGTTGTCAGACCTTCAAAGAACACTAATCTCATCAGTCAGTGTGTCTCTCACACAAAAACACACACACACAAAGTTTATTAAGTTTCTGCCAACGTCACCGCATGTCTTTAACAGCGAAAGAACAAAGATCAGGGAGATTTACACCAAGCATAACACTGAGCAAGCCTGCTTAATTATGTAATTCACTCTCCTCCCCGTAGAGGGAGCACTGTGCTGTGAAGGCCAGTGCAGCGTCAAGGACATTCACACTGTGAATAACAAACACCGGAGTACCACAGAAAAACTACTTAGATACTCAGTGAGTCACTCCGTTCGTCTCTCTCCCTCTCTTTTTCACTCTTTTTCTTTCTCTCTCTCCCCTGCTCTCCCTGTTTCTCGCACAGACACACACCGGTGTTTTGTGAGTTTAACATTGCACCTTTGTGTCTTTGTGTTGCCTCCTTGTTCCCCATTCATGTCCCGGGTAATGTGATGGTCTCAAGGTCACATCCTCATCATCTTTGTCCTTTACAACCAACTTCTATCTCTCTCCCTTTTATTTGCTCCCTTATCGTTTTTGCACCTTTTATTTGCTCTCGCTGCTTTTGATTTGATTACCTTCTCTCCTTTAGACTCTCCAGCTCTCCCTCGCTCCCTCTGTCTCTCCTCCTTGTAATTAGCCAGTGTAATTGCTGTAGTAAATCTTTTCTGCTGTCCCAAGGAGACTGGCTGATATAGGACTGATTTAATAAGCACACCATAGCAACTCACCTCTCCCTGCGTTTGTGTGTGTGTGCGTGTTGTGGGTAGGGGGGGGCTCTGTCTGTGTCCTCTGTTATTTGCTTTGGGGATTTATGGGCTGTTTGTGTGGTTTCAGCAAGTGCAAATTCAAGTTCAAGGTAGTGCTGTGTCGGTGTGTCGACTGTAGTGCACCTTATCAGCAATGCAGGCAGCATACCCTGTGTGTGTGTGTGTGTGTGTATGCGTGCCATCAGCGATGCAGTTACGTGCCGTGAGTGCGTCATTGCTGAAGACCTTCATGGCCAGAAGAGCAGAGGGAGGTCAGAGTGGCCCTGAGAGAACAACACTGACACACAGTGACACACACGGACCAACTGTTTCCAAACCTCTGTCCCTTCTTTCCCCTTCAAACACCTCCACACACTCTTTTGTTATGTTACATACAAACTATCACAAGCAGAACATTATTCACTTTAGCTTTTATTCCTCTCTCCCGCTCTCTTTTTCCGACATACACCTATACACACACACACATACACAACTGGTTTGGGGAGTGAGATGGAGTGTAAAAGTAATAAATACTGTATCCAGGTGAAGTTGCAGTCTGGTTGCAGTACACCAATCTGTCCAATGGAGGGCACTGTGACCCCACACAAAAACTGTAACCTCACTGAAGCAGCCACACTTTGTGCCTCCTGCGAATACATTTGAATGGAAATCCATTTAAACCCTAGATTACACTAAACTACACGTTGTTTTTAATGAATAGAAGAGTCAAAATGGCTTTAATTGTGTTATAAATAAAAAAAATCTACTTTACATTGAAGGTCTATGGTAGATTTTTGTAATTATGTTAGTTTAAATTATACTGAAATGTAATTCAAGCATCAACTAAATTATTAAAACTCAGAACATAGATTGCAACGTGGTTTCACTCAATAAATAATTAACTGGTCACTTAATATACTGCCTCATGTCAAATTTATCTCAACTTTTATTAAAAACTACAGCGTGAGCCTGAATAATAAATAACAAGGTGCCATGTTGTCAAAAATGTATGACAAAGAACCAGAATGTCCATTTAGTATTGATTAGATTAGTATGATTAGAATGTGTTAGCGAAATAATTAAAAAATATTTTAACCTGTAATGCAAATGTCTCATCAGACAATAAACATGAATAAAGACACTATTTTCAATTCTGTTGTAAAGCAAAAATGGAGAATTTTGCTCGAGTGAAACTTGTTCAGTTATTCAGATTTTTGTCAATAATTTCAGCTTTTTAAAACGCTTAAATACTGTGATAATATGGAACTTTATCAGTTCAGATAATTTCATGTGCAGTCACACTCTTCATACACCAGGGGTGCGCAAGTGAGCACAGCTTAGCCACGCCCATATGCCCTCCCCCTGCATCCTGGCCCTCCCACATCCTGCCCCCGTCACCCCTCCTCCCTGCCCCACCCTGCCATCTGGTCCTTTTCAGACACGCACACACACACACACTCATGCACACACGCACTCAGTCAGGAATCTTTTCTCCTCATTTCCTTTCACAGTGAAAAACAGGATGAAGGGGCTCTTTCAGACCCAAGGTTACCGTGGAAACCCCCTTATTCTTCTTCTGTCAAACACGCTTAGGTTGCAACACACACACATTCTTATTCTGAGAGTGACAGAATGTTGGACATTTAAAGTTTAAAGGGACCAAAGCTACAGCTGTCCTTCTGTCTGCCACTGTTCTGTCCTTCTGTTTATTTTAGACAAAGAACCCCCCCCCCTCTCTCTCTCTTCTCCTTTCTGTTCTTCATATTTCACTTTTAATACAAGTACTTCAGAATTCCTAAAGAGAACCTTCTAAACCCGTGAATAGAATGTATTCTTATTTAGTTTCCCTCAAACGTATTCAGTCTGTGTTGCTGTTAAAAGTTGGCAAAAGACTTGTTTGTGTCTTGTGCGTTTCTCTCTCCTGAGCAACCTCAGCAACTCCAAAGAGCAGCTCACCCCCACAGAAACTGATGGTGAAACTTTAAACCCTCTCCTCTGCTCCAGTTTACACAATCCCCAGCCCTGGAATGTTGAATGGAAAAAGTTAGTTTAAAAGTTATATAAAATGAATGCTGTGCTTTACTCCTGTGTTGCCACTAGAGGGCCTCGTGAAAAGCACCCTTGGCATGGCGGATACACAAAAGAGTACATCATATGAAAGCTTTTAGTGGTTTAAAAATAAACTGTAGTGCTCCACAAACAGGGAGTGGTGATGGTGGGATGAAAGCACTGCATGAAAAGAATGAAAGAGAGAGAGAGAGAGAGGCTATGAGTGAGGACTGAAACAGTTTTTTGAGTTGATTGTTCAAGGATAAAAGTGTCTTGTTCTCTCTATCTCTTTGTCTTATTAGCTCTGTCTTTTCTTCTTTTTTACCTCTTTCCATTTGTCTAATCCTTTTTACTTTTCTTTCTCCAAGCCTGGCTACCCATCATCTTCCCCTCCACACATTTTTCTCCTTTTAAGGAGTGAGGGAACAAGAGAGGAAGAGAGTTGGAGAGGGGGGGGGGCACTCAGGTCTGCTGACTGATAAACAGACTCCTCTTTGTGAAGAGAGACACACACACACATGCACGGATACACTTAGTTACATATTGACAGAGAACTCTGCATGAGTTGGCTCCTCATGATTCTTTGTACCCTTCGTTTGCCTCTCCCCCTCCATCCCTCCGCCCCTCCGCCTTTGCCCATTTCATTTATTTTCTCCCTCCTGCTCCTAATTAAAAACAGAAGTTACAAATGGAAGAATTTAGTTTTTCTTTCATGACACACATGTGTCTGCATGCAATGACACACACACATGCACACACTCACACACATACACACATCCCCCCCCTTTTTTTTCTCTCAGTGCCAAGCAGCTGTTGGAGAGATGGGGGGAGGTGGTCCAGGAAATGGTGTGTGTGTGTGTGTGTGTGTGTGTGTGTGTGTGTGTGTGTGTGTGTGTGTGTGTGTGTGTGTGTGTGTGTGTGTGTGTGTGTGTGTGTGTGTGTGTGTGTGTGTGTGTGTGTGTGTGTGTGTGTGTGTGTGTGTGTGTGTGTGTGTGTGTGTGTGTGTGTGTGTGTGTGTGTGTGTGTGTGTGTGTGTGTGTGTGTGTGTGTGTGTGTGTCTGTGTGTCTGTGTGTCTGTGTGTCTGTGTGTCTGTGTGTCTGTGTGTGTTAGTCAGATGGGGTGGTAGTGATTAGTATTCAGAAAAGAGTCTTTCTTTGTGTGACTGAAAACAAAAAAGCAGCTGGAACGATAAAACATGTGGATGTCAGAACTCCACAAGTGTGTTCATATTTGCTTGAGTTGTGTGTGTGTGTGTGTGTGTCTGTCTGTCTGTCTGTCTGGTAACAGTTGTGTTCTGCCTCTGTCATCTCCTCTCCTCCCCAGCAATGACTAAGTGCAACGTGGTGCAGTGCTAGATAGCCTCCACCAGAGGTGCCATTGGCTCATAAATGAAACGAGCCGGCTGTGCATGTGGAAAACACGGAGCAGCCATTTTACACTCTTGCACACCAGACCCCCATTTTATGAATCAGCCATGATGTCATAGACTGATTTCATTGGCTAGAGCGCAGCTGGCACTGTGTGTATTATGGCACAGATGCACACACACACACATGCTCACTCGTCAGTTCTCCATCTCTCTGACACACACACACTGACCTAGTGACATGATGCTGTCACTAGATCACTAAATCCCAGACTAACTGGATTATTCCTTGTTGAGATCATATACTGGACAGGTTACACAGTCATTTGCGCTGTAGCATGTACACATGGCTTTGTACAAATCTCCATATTCATCTTTAACTGTGCATACAAGGGTTTGTTGTGCTTATGCTTCACTGATTTTAATATTTATCTTTATTTCTCTCACCCTTATTTTAAAAGATTTTATTTCCCTCATTTTCTAGATGGCACCATCTTAAAGAAGTTTATATTTTAGGTTGTTATCAGTCTCTCCGTCAGTGTCTCTGAGTTAATATATTTATTTGTGACTGCCGGTCACCTCCTTTGAGTTTCCTCCGGCCCTTCAGCTGTGTTTATGTGTTTGCGTGCAAAGATATTTATGTTGTTTCCTCTCTGATGTCCTGGTGGGTTTTCCTACCCTGTGTGCGTGTGCACCGGGTCACTTCCTGTTATGGTTTCCTTCTCTCAGCAGGGTCTCTGGCTGGAGAGCTGGACGCTCAATAGTTTGTATTCATGATAATAATTGCAGGAAGCTGATTACAGTGATAGAACAGACATTACATGTATATGGCAGAAGAGTTCAAACTTGAGAAACTATGATGGTTGATTCTGATGGAAGAGTTTCATGAAGCTGACACTGAGTGATACACTGGGACTTACTGAGGCCCTAGTGCACTGACCGACTGACTGTTTTGTGTGTATGTGTGTGTACTAAATGAATGGCTACATGGAGAGACGTGGAGCTCATTAAGAGGAGAAGACTCGTTAACAGACTGTCCAAGTTGGCCTCTCGCAGGGAGACAAAGCACTGTTTGACTGGACATATGGAAGGATGGGCCGATGAATGAATCAGTTGTTATGCTGTAGTGGCTGTCTCCGTGACTGCGTGAATGAAACAATTTTTTCATTAATCTAACAAAGTAGAGAAGGATGTGAATGGATGTCAGAAAAAGGAGGTTGAATGGGGTTAGGTAATCCTTATAGATGTGATTAAAGCAGATGTTAGAAATTCGCCAGAACATTTTATCTTTATTATTCAATATTTTGTGATTTCAGGCCAGATCGAGGCTTTATTATAGCTTCAGATGACATTATATGAGGTCGTCACCTGGTTGTGGAAACAGATGGGCTGCTCAGCACACAGGGACTGATTTTGACTCACATTGTTTGTGTTTCAGATACTACGTGACAAAGAAGGTCAGCACACTCGTACTGTATGTGCTGGACCAGCGTTGTTTCTGGCTGTTTTCCAGACAACAATTCTTGTTTCCTGCCTTGTTTTTTAAAGAGATAAGATGAGGACAAGGCCAGAGAGACGAGTACAAAAATCTTACACAGAGAATTACTAGACCTGAGAGGGGGGAGAAAAATTGATTAATATCGGAGAGACAAATATGTTCATAGTTTTTGAAACACAAATGCAAAGGAAAAGATAAATGTTTTTATATGTACTGTGTTTATAAAGTTAGGGGTGTTCCATACCACGTTTCTCTTCCCGGGTACCGAACAGTTACCTGTGCATTTAATATCATGTCAACTTATATTAATAGGTGTACGCTACTAACCCTGGATGAAAGTGATGATTGCCCTCATTGTTGTACTGACTGGCTTATCAAATATATCATATTCACTTTTTGTGCTGTATTTTCAGGTGACTGAAAAGTTGATTAAAATAGGTTTAAAACTATTGGCAGGATCAAGTATACAAGTGTGACATCCTCTTCTCCGCTGACCCTAGATATGTGGGGCCTTTGTCTCTGTACAGTGGGCTCTAATGTGCTCAAACCCATGTGCTTGTTCATCGTGTCCTGTGCATATTCAACACACACACACACACACGCACACACACACACACAAACTGACACAGACTTGACCTTGTCAGAGCAAGTTAATTTGAAGTGTGTATGTGTTATAGTACTGTATGTATGTGTGTAAGCTGACTGCAAACTTTAAATGCCTTCAGCTAACAAACGTCCTACCAAATTTACCACACACCCCCTCCCCACACACACACACACACACATGCACACAGATATCTTTCCTCCAGTGTTAGAGCCCTTTCATAGTAGTGCAGGCTTACCAAAGGCCAATGATGCAATAATCCTATCACCTCCGTGACACCATACAGTTGGGAAAGGGCAAAAAAAGTGAAGGCTGTTTCAAGTCTGTCTGGTGTTATAGCCATCACATGAGCCCTCTGTCCATCGCTCAAATCCACAACACCCACTGATTTCACTACTGTCCTTCGTTTCTATTCATAGCCAGATGTACTAGTTATCTGAATGTCATATATATATATATATATATATATATATATATATGACATTCAGATAACTAGTACATATATATATATATATATATATATATATATAAATAAGTAATTTCAAAGAAAGTCTCCTCTGTACATTAACACCTCCCATCCCATTTCTTTGTCCACCTCTCCAGCCAAAAAGGAGCAGGATGGTGGTGACGACAAGAAGCAGCTGCAGAAGAAGAAGGTGAAGGAGCTCAAGATTATTGACGCCAAGACGTCACAGAACCTCTGTAAGTCCACACTTTGACATTTGATACCCCCCTACCAATTTCATGGGAGAATTAACTCCTTCACTGAAAAGTAAATTCTAAAGCACTCTCAACTAAATACCAGTTGGATTTAAATATGTTCTGTTTATTTTGTATGCTTGCAGCCATTTTCCTGGGATCGTTCCGTCTCCCCTATGAACAGATCAAGGATGCGGTCCTGGAGGTCAATGAGAAGATCCTAACAGAGTCCCTGGTTCAGGTACTGAGCTCCGATCTGCTCCAGAGTCTGTACACAAAGCAAATGAGCAGAATAGTATATTAAGTGTATTTTGTTTTGAATTCACCATAATTTTTTATTCTTGAGTAGTGATCATCCCCATTGCAGAAATCTTTGATGATTTAAGTTCAGATGATTGTGGGACTGATCGTTTAGATGAATAAGTAGCTTCATTCACAGTGTTTATTTCCATTACTTTGTGTAGTTGATGCCATGGTATTGTATTGGACATAAAGCTTGTTTCAATATTAGGATAATTGCTAAATAGTTTAGCAAAGTGGCTAATGCAGATGTCACATCTTTGTGTTTAGACAACAGGATTTAATTGATTGGTACTAAAATAGTAATAACAAACATCTTAATTATAATGTTTATTAAGGGAGGAGATGTAATTTCACTTATATTTGGTTAATAATATTTCAACGTACACAGTTGACTGTATTTGTTTATTTCAATCAAACAAGTGGTTCCAAACACTAAATCACTTTGCACTGTGTGACCAATATGTCTCTGTTGTAAGACATGAAGTTTATTTTCATTGAGAAGTTTGTGACATAGACACAAGTGACTCCATATCCAGTTAATCTTGTGTGTTTTCTCTGTTATTACCATGTAGAACCTGGTCAAACAGCTGCCATCATCAGAACAGCTGAGTACCCTGGGAGAGATGAAGGATGAATACGAAGACATGGCTGAGGCTGAACAGTTTGGAGTAGTGGTGAGAGAAGACACACAAACCTAAAACACACACAAACAAACGGCAAGTTTAACAGCTATTATTTGAATTGCCAGCTGACTTGAATGCGACTTGCCCCAAAGCAGCGAGGAAATCAGTGTGATGTCAAATGAGGCATGAAAAATGCAGAGCGAGTGAGATAGTCATGCAGTTGTCGCTACATTAAAACACTGCCTGTTGAACACAGACTGCTTTGTTCGACTGTGGAAGATGTGAGTAATGAATGAAGCCCTCCCCTCTTTGCAGATGTCCTCCGTGAAAAAACTGATGCCACGTCTCCAGGCCATCCTGTTCAAGCTGCAGTTTGAGGAGCAGCTGAACAACATCAAGCCGGATGTGGTGTCTGTGACGGCAGCGTGCGAGGAGCTCAGGCAGAGCAAGAAGTTCTCCACGCTGCTAGAGATCATCCTCCTCGTTGGGAACTACATGAACTCTGGCTCTCGCAATGGAAAGGCATTTGGCTTCTCCATCTCATACCTGTGCAAGGTAATAGGAGGTGTAGCCAGTCTACATACACACAAAGTGAAAACCAGCCTTTACTCTTACCTATTGAGTCATTTCCTGAGGTCAAGTGTGGACATGCCATATGATTCAGTTTTATACTAAGTGGTCAGAGATCTACTGGAAGATGTGTATGTAGACAATAACATGTAGGGTTTTCCCCTTCGCCTTTTCAATAGTATCTAGGTATGTAATATCACAAATATCCATATACAAATAGGTACAGGTGACACCATAGTCCCTTCATTAGTACAATGATGTTATCCAGACATGAACTCATGATATCCTCTTGAAATTGTCCAAGGGGGCTAAATTTGAGGGTTAAGGTTTCTCACCTGAATCCTCGGGAGATTTTCCTGTTGTTCGGAATGTTCCATCCGGAGAATCTCCTGCTGCTTTCTCCATATGTGAAAGGCAAAGTCCGGAGAAGTCCAGACTTTCCAGTTGTCCTGATATTGTCCTGATATAAGTTCATGTCTGAAAACAGCTAAACTTTGTGTAGCAACAAGAAATCTATAGCAGACATTTTGACTTGTCACAGAAAGAAAGAGCCACATCTTCCTGATAGCAATAACGATCCAATGAGACATTATTTAATGTCATTATTTACACCTGTACTTTTCCTGCTATGACAGTTTAAAATGTCTTCAGTAAAAAAAGTTTATTCCGTCTTACATCTAATGTATTTAATGTAGTATAGACAAGAGACACTCAGATAAAAGTGTATAAATGCCAAATGCTTTTAAAGCATATTTAGCACTAATGAAAGTGTAACACACTGACAGCACATACATGCTATTTAAAGTTATTTAATAACTTTTGATTGACTGCCATACCAGTCCACCCTTTTTAATCGATCCCTCTTCCAATCAGCTGCGTGACACCAAATCAGCTGACCTGAAGCAGACACTGCTCCATTTCCTCGCCAATGTGTGCCAGGAGCAGTATCCTGATATCATGAGCTTTACAGACGAGCTCATCCATGTGGAAAAGGCCAGCAGAGGTACGTGGGTCATCTAACTGACCTCTATATGTTCATTTCCCCACAGTATCATCCAGTATGACTAGAGTTCACACTCATATGGATCATACATATACATATTATTCACAGCAGAACTTTTATTCAAATGAACAAAAACAGATACTATGTCCATCTGATTGGACATTAACATTTCCTGTCCCTAACAGTTTCTGCAGAGACGATTCAGAGGAGCATAGAAACGATGGGCCGTCAGATCAAGAACCTGGAGAAGGATCTGGAAACTTTCCCTCCTCCACAAAACGACAAGGACCAGTTTGCGGAAAAGATGTCTATATCCTCTTATTCTGTTTCAAATTTAATAGAATGTGTTCTTTTACAATTCCAATACATCATGAGATTCCATTTTTATGCACAAGAAAGTTTTTCCGTGTTCCTTAACACATTGTCTCCACAGTTTTGTGGTCAGTGCCCATGAGCAATATGAGAAGCTGGATCTGATGCATAAGAATATGGAGAAGCAATATTCTGACCTAGGGGACTATTTTGTCTTTGACCCGAGAAAAATGTCTGCTGAGGAATTCTTCGGGGAACTCAACACCTTTAAGAACATGTTCCAGGTGCGTGAGTGTTTTTCATATGAATAAACAAACCCAAGTGTCATATCATTCAAAATGGGGATGGTGAGGTTTTCATTGTTTCCTGACCACACTAAAAACATTGTTATGCATACTGTGCAAAGGCTCACACACATGGAGTTGGGGAAGAAAAAGTCAAAGGAAGATAATGTCAAACCCGGATGAGATAAAACAGGAGCCGGTGCACCTGTTTGTATTGACACAATAATGAAAGGGAGTGACTCCATTATATTGTTAGTTTATACATCAGTTGTAAATGTGCCATTTGGAGGTCTCCCTCTGGAAGTAACTTGTTTGACCAGTTATTACTGATAACTGCCATCCACTGAAGTGGATTTAAGTTTTGTTAACATACAAAAACATCCAACAGATCCATCTTACTTCATGTATACTTTCTCCTTCTCACTAACTCTCCCCGACAGCAAGCGGTGAAGGAGAATCAGAAGAGGAGAGAGGCTGAGGAGAAGATAAGGAAGGCCAAGCTGGCTCGGGAAAAAGCGGAGAAGGAGAAGGAGGAGAAACTGAAAAGGAACAAGCTCCCCGACATCAACACAGGTCACGATTTCTGGATCATATATCTTTACCTTTATATGTGACTGAAGGAAAGAGCGACTCGCTCCACATCTTTTCATTTTGTATTTCCCTCAGACTCCAGTTGGGGGCAGTCCAAGTCCACACTTTTGTGGAATATGTGTGTGTGTTCGTGTGTTTGTGTGTGTGTGTGTGTGTGTGTCTGTGTGAGTGAAAGAGCAACCCATCAGTTTTTATAGACCAGAGTTAATCTAATGTTGATGACCCTTGTTTTGAAGTAAACACATGACAAGGAAACTCCACATAAAGTGAGGAGGAGGCAAACACAGGGTAGGCAAGCAACTGCTTGAACTCTTTTCACTCCATTAAGGAGAAATGAAAGGATGGCTAAATCTCTTTATCACCCCAAAACATGTTTCTTCCCCTCTATGAGATGCTGTTATACACTGTAAAATGCTTGGGGTACATCGTCCTGTGTAACAGACACACGTTATCGCACACTCGTCCCTGTATACAAACAGTTAAAACTCAAATCCTCCCTCGCAGACATTCATGCTAAGGCACTTTTTCCCCCTTTTCTCTGACTCTGACCTAGTTTCAGAACATTCCTCTTTTCTGTGGCTCCACTCAGATTCTCCTGGGAATCCACAGTCAAAATTTGCTAGAGCCCCCGTGTCTTTTTCCCAGTCAGGGTTTGTGTTAGAAAAATGTTGTGTTGGCCAAACTGTGTGTGTGCGTGTGTGATTTTTGAACCCTTTTTAATAAAAGTCTTTCTGGCCTTTCTCCTACTTCTCCATGTTCCAGCTGGCTTCTCCTCTCCTCTCTTTCTTACTTTTGTTCCATGACTCCCTCTTGTTTTTTTCCCTTTCCCTCCCACTCTGTCAGCCGTTCATTTAAAGGGCACTTAAAGACACAGCAACCCACTTGGAATATTTTGCCTCAGTGTTGGGGTAGACAGTTTCTGATTGAAAGTAAGATAGTCAAATTTCATGTTTAGTCCCTAGGGGCTTGTGCAAATGGAACATAATAGTGCTTCAAAGATGAGTGTGTGTGTGTGTGTGTGGATTCGTGGGATAATTTACATACAGGTGGTATATTTGACTGCCCCTGTTGCCTCGAGTCATTCAACACCCACACGCAAATCTGCCCTACACACACCTGTTCTTTGTTCCGTATTTGTTTATGACCTTTTTACTGGGTGGCTTTGACACAATGGTTGTTTTCAGCAACCAGTCTCTCGCATGCTGAAAATCTCCACTGGTTCCCACTTATCCACTCACATACCCTTGCTATCTCATGAACTCCTAGAATGAGTAAACATAATGTCCCAGTTGTTGGCTAAATCCTGCAAGGTCAGTGTGTGTTTGCAGTTTGTGGCCCTGTCATTCCTGTGTGAGTCAGACGGACGCACAGACGCTCCACTCAGCAGGGCCTCACATTTGCTAAGCATGTGATGATGGTTATTGTGAATAAACAGTCCTCCTGTTATACGTCATCGAGGTAGAACTTGAGATTGTTTTTTAATAACAGTTTTTACTCACATTGTGTGGCTCTTGGTAACGCAGAGGATTCAGGATTCATTGTGTGAGACCGGCAGATGCCACACCCAAAGGTCCACATTCACCATCTGTGGTTAAAGTCAAATCTTTGCCCTAATTTGATCTGATGACTATTTCTTACCACTCTAATGAAAAAATCCTTTCCTATTTGTCATATATTTTATCTTTGGACATGTGCCAAAGCTGTTTGGAAACCAACTATTCCTTATTTCCACAGCTAGGTGTCAGTACTGTCTGTAAAAGATTGTCTGAGGCTGTCTTTTCCTATGACTGTGGGGGTGTGTGCATGTGTGATTTACACTCCCATGCAGCTGCTAGTATGGGAATGGCCACCGGGAGTGCTTGTGCTCCACTCAGAAAGCAACGAGGTGGTAGTGAGGGGGAGGGTAAAGGGAGGGAGGAGGGTAGGTCAGCAGATGCTCTCTTGCGGATTAGACTGTGTTGTCATCTCTCAGAAAAGAAGGTTAAGAGGAGGAGAGGACGACAGGAGAAAGGCACATGGTGAGAGAGGGATCACATGGGATGAGCCAGGATGTCCTGATGTCCCACCCTCGCTCACTGTAGGAGAGGCACAATCATGTCACATTAGAGAGATGCTAAATCTGCCCAAAGACTCATTTGAATGCTGTCTTTCCTTCTCCATATGCTTTATCTTTTCCTCTGTTTTTATTCCATTCTTTTTTCTATTTTATTTGTGTTGTTGCTCCACCTCTCTTCTCTGTCATTTCTTTATCCATGTTCTCATCTGCTACTGTGTGAACAACCGTTAGGGGTGCTATTGCTCCACACAACATTCTACCCTCCTCTGTGTGTATGTGTGTGCGCATGTGTGTTCCGTGTGTGTGTGTGTCCCATAGATTGGCTCCACAGAGACATCTTCAACAGCTCATGATCTTAATGCTATTACACTAATTCATTCGCCTTATGTTCTGTCTTCCTTCAGGCAAAACCTTGCTGTTTGTGTCATGGTGTGTGTCTGTGTGTGTGTGTGGTGCATTGTTGCACTGAGTGAAGCCAGTTCAACCCTGATTTTGTATAAGTTGTCAATTATAAACTACTGTTTAAATGTCAACAGAAAAATCATGTGATTTAACCATATCACATGATTATCAACAAGTGCCCCCCCTCACCATTATTTAAACTATTACTAGGTGCTAAAAATCCAAATTCTGTAAAACTTTTCTTTGATGTAAGAACGATCATGAATGGTTTTTATCCAATACTGTTGCTCTCGGCCACAGTCTCATAAAAACTAAATAGAACTGCATAAGGTTGGAGAGTACAAAGGCCCCGGGACTTTCTAGTTTTAGTCGGGGGTTCAGTCGGTCAACAAGAAGTCTGTTTTATACACAACCAGGCCATTGTGTGGTCCCTCTACTGCCTACAGTACATTTTCACAAATAGGTTTGTGTGTCTCTGTGCTTCTACTCGTGGTTTAAGCCAACCATGTGATTAGTGTAAGAGGAAATGTGCCAGATGTGTTTCCCCAGAAGGCGGAAAACGTGGCCTACATCCATTTAAAGTGTGTATGCAGTTCCAGGACATGGACATTGAGGGGTGTATGTGAGCTGTGCAAGGGCTCTGTGAATGTCTGAGAGACTTTCTCTGACGTGACAGGCGAGACCACTGGCCATCTGCTTCATGGCTTACTGCAGGATTAAACAGTGTGTGTGTGTGTGTGTATTTGTGTTTGGGGGTTGGGAGGCGACGACATAAACCTTTAACCCCCAGCCCCACTGCCCCCTCGGTCTGTTTCAGCTTCAAATAGAAATAATTAAAACCATCTGCCTGAGCTTCGAGCAGTGCCACTGAATCTTGCCCACAAAACAATCATGACAACACTCACCCAGCAGAATTACCATGGAGTACCCCCCTCCCTTGGTTTGGCCCCCACTCGTGATTTAAAGCCACCAGCCACTGAGGCTGTTCAGAGAATATTGATGTAAACAAACACACAAACAACAAGGCCACCCATACAAACTGTACTTGCACACCCACTGAGATATGAGGAGCCTTGTATCTGTAAGCTACTGTCTTATTATATAGTATTTTAATGTTTATGTGCAGGTATAGTCTTTGTGTTTCCAATAAGGGTGTGTTTGTGTGTTGTAGTTTAATGTTTAGCCCCCTGGCAGTGACGCTAGCTGGGCTAGGTCACTGCCTATCTAGGTTAATATAGCTCATTTGCTCAAGTGGCCACGTGGCTGGTAAATTAACTCCTGCCTGCATGTGTGTTAGTGTGTCTGCTAGATATGTGTGGGAGGATTTAAAAGAAAAAACACCAATCACTGCTGTGTGGGAGTGATAGAAAAGTGTGTGTATGTCAGAGACGGTAGTGTGTGTGTTGGTTTGTGTTGATTACTCCTGTGGTTGATGATGCATTCCTGATTTCATGTTTTGTTGCTTTTTACAGAGGGTGATGAAACTGGTATCATGGATGGCCTGTTGGAGGCGCTGCAGTCCGGGTGCTGCTTTCAGGAGAAAGAGAGGACCCCGGCAAGCAGGTACACATACAGAAGCAGAACTATAGATCCCCACGAAACATGTGGTTGTATCAAAGTGTCATGTCTCACTTGATTTACAGATCTCAGGTAATTCTTTATGCACATTTATGGCATGCGCACTATCCTGAAACACATGTACCATATGAGACCAATTTCTTCCTCTTCCTCGCTTTCTCTATATTACTGTTAAGGTATGGCAGCAGATATGTTCATTTTCCTCTCTCTGTACCACATGTTCCATGGCTCAGAGGGCTGTGGTAGGTATTCGCTGACCACAGTTAGCAGCATGCCTCAAATCCAATTCTACGAGAGCTGGTATAACAACAAAAGAAGAGGGGAGGGTGCCAAGGGTCAGTGTGGGCAGCAAGATACTTACAAGGGGAGCGACTGATGAGGGTGTGGTCGCAAAATAGGAACATATAAGAGAAATATGAATGTTGAGCCAAGGAGGGTAAACCAGTGTGGGAAGAAAGTTGAAGGATGTGAGATCACTGAGTGAGACAACACATATTTCATATGAAGTCCCCCTCCTCTCAAAAATCTGTTTTTATTATTGATACTTCACTTGAAAGTTTGAAGCTATGAGTCTGAGTCCTTTTGTTCAATTCATCTCATGGTGAAGGAGAGAGTTTGACTTCAAGGCTACATCCATACTACTGCAGTGTTTTTCTTCATTAGAGAAACGATGGCATAGTTAGTAAGACATAGTAAGAAGTCCATCATGGTCCGATATAAAACTTACACAAGTGTGATGTGAAAAACTGGAAATCAGTATGGAAGTAATACAAACTTGTTTCACATGTTTTTATCGAAAGGTTTGAATCCACAGCTCACCATAAAGTGATTCTAGAATCTGTTGAATTACAGTTATTCAACAGTTCTATTTTTATCTGTAAATAAAACTTTTTTCAGAACCTACTCCTCATCACATCCCCAGCCTGTATTGATTCTCATTCAGGCAATGCAATTCAGTTTGTCAGCTCATAGAGAAAGGCTATTATCTGTTAAGCTACCTCCTCTGCTAAATCCAGCTGCATTTATTGGAGACTGGACAGTTTTTCTCTCTACCTTTTTAGTAAAAGAAAAAAGCCCACATTTAGTAGATATGACCAAGCAGATGAAAATGAGGTCATGTGAGCTGTTTGGATGTATGGAACATGATTCCTGGTGTGGGGAACTCATGTGGAGCCATGTGAGTGGGAAATAATTCCAAAGCCATTAACTTTAGTGACTTGTGTGTGTGTGTGTGTATTCACATACATGTGTGTGGGTTGCATATTCACACATAAGAGAAGTTGGGGAAAAGTGTGTGCAACCCAATCCCTCCGTCAATAGAAGCCAGATGTGAAGCGGTGATCCAGAGTGGAATAACTAGAGGATAGAATGCTCTTTTTCTTTCTTGCCTTCTTTCTCGCTGGCTTTTATATTCTCTCTCTCGCCTGCTTGTTGTCAGTCTTTTCTCTTGCCTGATTTATTTCTTGCTTTCTCTCTTGCTCTGTGTCTTCCTTTCGTTCTGTCCCTCTAGCTTGTTTTCTATCTTTTGTAATTTTCCATCACAGTAAAACAGGGCTTGTGCCACACTGATGAATTATTGCAGTTAACAGTTGTTAGTACAAAAGGCTCCGACTCGTCACCAGTAAACTGAGTCAGACAACAGTAAGAGGAGGGGACGCAGTGAGCAGAGGAAGGAGAACTCTATGACTAAGAATGGGGCCCATTTGAGGGCTCAGTCAGTCACCCGTAATACTGTTTGGCCACCTCACACTCCTAACAGGAAATACCTGAACATGTGTGTGTGAGACAGAGAAAGGGAGCTCGAGCCTTCTTCCCTACGCATACGGGTCTGTGGTAGGAAAGTGGCCGTATGTATCACATTTCTACTCACTACCTCCTCCAGTCTGCTCTCCTCCACAGCCTTTTCATCCCGGTGTTTCTTTTGCCCAAGTTGAGTGTTTTCCTTGGCTCATTAGAAGCTTGTGAAGCAACGCTGGGATTTTTTTGGCAATCTCAGATGTCTGAGAAGTTTATATTTTTTTCTCTAATGTTTAAAGGCCATTCCTTTAGAGTTGCCAGCTCTGCTCCTTCCAGCCATCTATTTCACCCACACAATAGGAAGGGAGCTTCGTGCTTGTGACTGTGCATGTTTGTTTGAGTCTCAATTAAGTAAAGCCGAAGTAGGAGGAGGCACATCCTGACTATGGATCAACAGATGGTTATGCACCAGTGAGGAGACAGGCAGCCTCAGTCAGCAGGCTGGAAACCACTGCTCTATCCAGCTCATGTACACAGGGAGAGTATTTGTAGTGTTTGCTCCATAATATGTAGAACATCTATAAAATGTGGCTCATACAGGGTAGTTAAGTGGATACAGAGAATTAGATCTGGAGAAAAGTTATCTTTAATTTGTTCTGTGCTTGTTTTATAGCCGAGCTGGGGAATTTTCTTAGTCACAAGGTTTATCACAAATGGAGAGAATTAGACATTATGTCCAAATGCAATGACTGCCTGCAGTAATTTGCTCTGCAACTCTAAACTATTTCACTTTGTATGTTGCAGCAACTTTACAGCGACAGCTAGGCTCCTTCAAAACTTCACCTTCTAACATTAGGTTTCAGCTTCTTCACTACCTAACTAGCTTACTCAACACAAAACCGCACAATTGTCTCTGTCAGAATATTAACATGCAGTCTTTAAAAAGGTTATTGTCTGGCACCAAACTCTGCCAAAGTTAATTAACTTTAATCAGCGTTTGTCCTTATTAATTCATCTCATTTCTTGAGCTTGTTTTTAGCTGCATGTTTCCAGCTGTAACGACACTCAAGGTTTCACTTTTCATCACTGCGATAGCTTCCTCGTAAACTTGGCGCACTGGTTTCTCCCTCCCTTGTAAAACATAACATCCCACATCTACTATTAGTTTCCGTGCAGTCGCCATGATGTTTGTCAGCTAAGTGTGTGTTTCATTCACCATGACTGTGAACTGAAAGACAAACCGACAGAAGGACAAACCTGAAGGAAATGTTCTACTATTTTATGATATGTTCTTTGTATTTAAGTCATGTGGGCTGTTTGTGGCCCCGGACGTCAGATGTTCCCCCACCTCTGTTGTTCAATAACATAACACAGTACAATAACACAGCTGGGGTTAAATGTGATGAATGTTCTTGAGTCTTTAAGGTTAACATTTTATGGAAAATATTGACATGCTTTTCTATCATTAAAAGCATTTGAAGCTGGTCATAGAGTAATATGGTTTTTGGTAATATAGGTTTCTCATCTTGCCCTCCAATGATTGTAAGGGATAATGTCACCAGCACTAAAGCCAGTTAAACCAGTTGCTCGTTGTTCCCAGTTCTTATTACATTTCCATGCAGTTAAAACCACAATTTATTTAAACTCTTGTGTTCAGTGGTATTATAGATCAGATGTCACATAATGGCACTACACATGCAAAACACAGGTTCATCCAATTGAATGATTTATAAATAAACATAAGCAGAGGCAAACAAGGAAAATAAACTATTAAATCAAAGTAATTTGTTAAAACAGAAGGTTCAGCTTCCCGTTTTTCCAACATGATTCCCTTGCACATGAAAAACAGATACTAGTGCCGGTTTACTTATTTATTCATGATTTAATACATGTCATAAGCTAATGCGGTTTGCATTTAAACTAAGTGAACTATTAAGTGGGCATAATGTCCGTTTTGAGGTGAAAGTTTACCTTATACATACAAAGGCTTATAATCTATTAAAAAGCCTTTTTAAACCTGCATTTGCAATTTTTAGATCCATGAATGCAAATAACCTAATTATAAACCTTAATAACCTTACTCATAGTACATAGTCACATTGAAACTCAGCCCCTGAGTCATTCTAGATGCCTTAACATCTGACATTACATTTTATTATACAGAAGAAATTCATTTACACATAAACCATGATGAGATATTTGCATGATTACTGCTAATATATGTATGACTGTGCCTTAAAAACACAAGCAACATTTTCTATTTAACCACATACATTGTTTTATTTAACTTTTTTCCCCTGTGGGGCTTTTGATTGCCATTGGGCATGTAATGGTCTTTATTACGTGAAGTGTGTCCCTCCTCTTTGTCCTCATCCCGTCCCAGCTGTGGCGACTGCAGACGTCACCAGCTTGCTGTTAGAAGCCGACTGAGGGCTCACTGAGTGTGTTGTCATGCTCATTGTGTCACAGCAGTGTGACTGAACACAAAAGTCACGAGGCTGCACAGGCTCCCACCTTTGACCTGCACCTCAGTCCACTGTGTGTGTGTGTGTTTGTGCTGGTTGTATAGAATAAATAGATGACACGGGGGAATCCTCAGCTGTCTACCCACCGTCTGTCTAGCCCCCCCCTACACAGACACACACAGACAGATGCCCACATGCCGATACAAAGACCAACATGGATGACGTTTGCATACCAATACACAGGCCGTTACGCACATTACGTTCCAGAGCACAGATAACCTTGCATATTTTGGAGAACACTATCACATTTTTAGCTTTAGATTCTGATCTCAATGTCTCTTCATCTCCTTCTTTATGAATCCAGACTTGTCAGCTTGGCTACATTTGGCTTATTCATGTGTTTGTGCTCTAAAAGCAATTGAAGTGAAGGAATGACGTGTCTAAACGATCACTATAGACACATCTGCTGGGTCTTGACCCTCGCTCAAACAACCAATCACAGTAGCAACAGGTTGACAAAGCAGCAGTCAAAGGAAAGGGTGGGGGAGATAAAGGGCAACAATAGAGGCACACGCTGCCTCTGCAGACAGTCTGCTCTCACAAAAAAGAAAAAGACCCCTACAAAGATCTGTGCTTTCACAGATGTCCACACACACACACACACACACACACACTTGTGCGTGCACACACAACAGAGCTAATTCAAACCAAAAGGAGAGCACTCATCAATCATCCATTCATGAAGAAGAGATGTTGTCCTGTGCTTCCTCTTCTTTACCCCCACAGAGATCATTCAGACCATCAGACCACATATATGTGCCAGTTTAGCACATTCAGTGACACACTGTGAAATGTATTCTTGCCCATCAGTATTTACCCAGAGACACAAGCCTCTAGTGGTGTTAGATGACGTCACTCTTTCCCACAGTCCTCTAGTGCAGAGCAGCAGCAGTGTGTTCTCCGGTGTAGCCTGAAGAGGGCGATATGAGTCCCCGCTTAGCCGGAGACACTGACGAAGATCTAGCCTCCATCTGCAAACACACCATCATGCTAGTGGAGGCACTGCCAACATCACATGACTGCTGCGGAGTGTGAACACGGCTGCTTCCTCGTCATACACACATAACACCATGCTGACTTCACTGTCATTAGGTATCTGTTATGATCTGTGATCAGAGCAGAGCTGAGCAGTCTCTATATTCTTCAGGATTGAAGCAACCATCTTATCTTATCACAAACGGCTCTACTCTTGCTAGTTCCCTCGCGCTGCTCCATGTTTCTGTGTTTTCCCCTCTTAAGGGCAGCGCACGTATACTGTAACAACAAAGCGTTCTTTCCGTCAGCAGGCAGTCATTATGCAGTCTCCTGGTGTGTAATTTGTTACAGATGATATTTTAACTACACTCTTTGTAGCCCTGATCGACCCTCTGTCTTTAAACTCACTCATTCCTTCTTACACAGGCCGGTAAACAGACCTAAAAACAGTCTTTCAAACAATGGATCTTACGTCTGATCATCCTGGTTATGTTCTTACGCTTTAAATAGCTCCTTCCAGAGCCAAACCAAATTGGTATGTAAGCATATAACACAATTAAAAATTATAAATATTACAAATGAATGGGCTTAGTTTTAGATCACACCCTCCAAGGGCAGGTAAATGTAGAGTGGGTCGTCCACTAACTAGAAGGTTGGTGGTTCAATCCCTGGCTCCTCCAAGGTGTCCTTGGGCAAGACACTGAACCCCATATTGCCCCCTGATGGCTGTACCGACAATGTGTTGTTGATGTGTGATAGAGAAAGTGCTGCACATAGATAAACTGTTAGTAGTATACTAATAGAAGTAAAAGTACAGCACATAATCGTTAATATTATTTCTTTGTTTCATTCACCAATGTAACAAACTGCCTGTTCATACTTTCTGAGCTGTTTGTAACGTTATGTTTCTGCTCCTGAGGCTGTGTGAGTTCCTGTATTTTAACCATATATTTAAATATAGAAATAAATGTTCCTGTCATGACGTTAATCTGCAGGTTTCTGTCTAAACTCATCTTTTTCCCATGCTACTTCCAACACAACCCTCTGATCCTGACTCTTATCCTCCTCCATGTCTTCTCCAGAGAGAGAGAGAGGAGAGGGATGAAAGAGGAGAGGAGCTGGGTTGACGGCCTTTTTACAAGCTTTCCTCTGCAGGGTTGGATTTTTTTAGGACAAGCTTGGCACAGCGCATATACATGTAGAGCAACACCCACGCTGGCACACACACATACTTGCGCTCTCTTTCTCTCTCTCTCTCTCTCTCTCTCGCTCTCTCTCTCTCTCTCTCTCTCTCTCTCTCTCTCTCTCTCTCTCTGTTTTTGGGTCAATTGCATAATTTCTAATTAATAAGTTTATGAGTGAGGGAGAGGAGCTGTGGAACGGGACGGAAATAGACATGGAAGCATGTGAGAGGAGACTGAGAAAGAGAGAAAACGTTCCCAAGTGTTGGTGTTGACGATGGGGAGAAATCTGCGTCTCTCTTTCTCTGTCTCTCTCTCAGAGGAAAGATGTGGAGGTGATAGTTTGACACCCCAGCTGTCTGTGCTGATCAGTCCAGCTGAGCCTCACATAGAACCGAGACAAGTCACCTCTGAACATGATCCCCCTTCTCCTCTCTCTCCCCAGGCTCAATTGTGTCTTTGTCAGAGCTCATTCTGGAGACCTGCTCGGTAACTGTGTGTCGGTCTTTGTGTGTTATGTGTGTGTTGTGTTATGTTTTTGTCGTCCATCAGAACCATGCGTCACGTCTGCTCCCATGGTTCATTTGCATGTGTATTTCTATTGGTTTGCATCGTGATGTTGTTTTTTTCTTCAGCAGCGCAGGAACACATTCTATCTGTGTTAATGATGCTAAACTTTTTTTAACATTTAATTCAGAGCATCTTCTACTTGAGGAGGGAGGAGCTCTTAAAATACCAGCAAACACACAAATACAATCTCCCACTGACCTATATAATTCAAAATGGCCGCTGCCGCACAGCTGTCCTCCCACACAGCAGGATGATAAGAGTGGTAAAGGGTAGAGTGAGGGACCGAGAGGTAAAAACCTGTGTGTGTGTGGCGGAAGAGGATGGAACGGTAAGCAGGTAGAAGAATAAAAAACGACAGCATCTTGAGGGCATAATCCATCGCACTGTTTCTCTCTCTCTCTCTCCCTCTTCCTCCCTCACTGTGCATCTCTAATCTCTCTTCACCACATCCACTGTTCCCCCGGTGATCTATCCCACTACTTATTCCTGTCATTCCTCACGGCTCATTCCTCCTCTCCTTCCGTCTCTCCATCTATGTTAGTCTCATTTTCATTCTTCGCTGCAGCTTTAATCCTCCCACAGAATGAATCATCCAACTCTTGGTGGTGTTTCAGCCTCTGCCTTCTCCTTTTCCTTCCCTCCTTAACTTTAACACGCTCACTTTCTCCAGTTCTACTTTTCTTATTCCACTTGTTTCGTTCCTCTTTTCCTAATATCTTCCTCAAGCTCATACGTAGGTCTTTTCTGATTACAGCATAGAATTGCCCTAGATATCAATCTGATTCACTCACATACACGAGCACGTCATTTGTGTTTTTATGTTAATTTATACACAAATTTGACCAAAATCTTTCATCTAAATTATCTTTCCAGGTTGACATCCTTGTTGGTGTCTTCTACGTGTATGACACCTCTTTTTCATCCTGACATATTTGTACTCTATGTGTGCCCACTTGCTTTGGGGGGAAACCTCCAGGCACTATCCTGCTGTGTTCTCACATGGGGTCACTCAGACATTTTTCCAGAGTTTTTACGAGGTGCCTGGCAGGAAAACTCTGGAGAATGTCCACATACGGCCCCTCCAGATCCTTTCAGGAGATCTCCCAGAGTTCAGTGCATGTCTAAAAGCAGCTTATAATATCCTCAGAGGCTCACACTTGCTCAGAGTGTGCGCAGCCTCGTGTGTTAACGTCTTGAAGTGATGCTGTATGTTTAACCGACAAGCCTGAAGCAAGCAAGTCTTTTTTTGCACGTGCATCAGATATGTCCCTTTATGGCATGCGTTGACATACCTCTATGGATTTGTTGTGATCAACTATTTCTGTAACTTATCGTCGCGTCTTATTTTTGCGTGTCTCACTCTGTCTCTCTCTCCCTCAGCCAACCACAGACGAGCTGGAAACGCAGTGACCAACATCCTGGCCAAGGAGCTGATGCAGGAGGACACGCCTTCGTTTAGTAAAGTGCCGGCAAAGAAGAGCAAGACAGAAGAGAAAGAGGAGCCCAAACTAGAAGGAGCCGAGTCGCTAGAGGAGCTACTGGAGGCTGCTCCCACTCGCTCTAATTAGACAACACATGCAGATTGTTTTTACTCACTGAGAGGGTGATATACAGACGAAGATATATTTCTGAGGCATTCCAACGGGCCAACATCAATCTGAGATGATCTTACAGGGAAAACGAGGCCTGTGTTTTTCTGACCTTTGTCTTAACAGGAGCGTCTTTATGCTGTGGTGGCGCTGTCTGTGTCTTCTGTGAGGACGGACAGAGGCAGAGGATGAGGGCGGGGCTCTCACCTCAGATCTTGGATGTCCCTCATCAACCTTTCGATCTTTGCCATTGTCATGATAATATTCATTTGCTTTTTTCAGCACGTGCACATATCTGTTTATGTATTTTTTTTTGTCTGTTTCCCTTTCTCCGTATTTCTGCATCTTTCACTTCACCCGTCGTTCATTAAAGGGCATCTGGAGAAATTCCAAAGACTTAACTCAGGAGGGATCCACCCATTGTGTCGTGGTTATGTCCAAATTCCAAATTAAGATTGGGAACATCTGGAATTTGGGCAACATCCTGCAGGTGCTTCATAGTTTTCTCTGGATGGTTTCAGCCACAAGCAGTTTGCGCTTTTTGATTTATTATTTTTATTTTTTTTACATACAACATACTGTGTTACATCTAAATAATATTCTGTATGTTACTGTTTGTAAATGTTAATCATTTTTGCTGTATCGTTGATGAAAAAGTGCCAACCAATAGAAATCCAGTCTTGTCAATTCCCTTCCTGGTTTTGTCCTGTCACAGTTTGCACTGTGGTGGTGTGTGGACCAGTCACACAGTAGTTGTCACATGGGTGCGTTTTTGTTTGGTTTGCATGTTTGAGTTGGGACGTTGAGGATTAATTTACATAAACATGTCTTAGATGTGTTGACACAAATGTACACAACGGTAAAGAAAACTTTTCATCCACGAACATTAATGTTCTCATAAACCCACACGGTGAAGTTAAGTTAGGGGAGAGAGTTCTTTCACAGTCACTTAAACCAAAAAAACTTTAAAAAGGGTGTTTCCGTACAAAACCTAGTTTGAGCAGTTTGCATGCCTGTGTGTGCGTGTATGAGAATGACTGTGTGTGTGTGTGTCAGTCAGAACCATAAGCCGCCTATATTTAGCCTTGTGTGTACGATCGACTCCCTACAAGTGTCTGTGTTTGTGCATGTAGGCTTGAGTGCGTGTGTGTGTTGCCATCTGTAATTACTGTACGGTACCGGCCATGCTGTCATAAATGTAAGTTTCACAAACAGCTTTGTGGTCGTTCTGCTGAGGATATAGCACACTGGAAAACTGCCCAAAAACTGCTGAGACAAGTATGTATGTGTGTGTCTGTTTGTGTGTGTGTTCGTTCGCCCTCCTCCCCTCCCACCGAACTGCAGCAGAAGTTGCTGAATATCTGGCCTTGCTTCCACTGGTATTCAGCAGGCGGCAGCAGACATGTTGCCATGATGCTGCGGTGTGATATCTGACAGGAATCCTGAGAGGTGATGTCAGCTGCTCCACACAATATTTATTCCTATGCAAAAACACAATAGTGTAGCGTGCACTCTCTCGCCCAGCCAACCTCAGGACATAAAAAAAACCACTGGGCCGACTTAGGTGATCTGTATCAACCCGCTGACCCGAGATCAGTGCGTGGTGTTGCCGAAGGAAAAGCTCGATAGCTGCAGAAGTTCCGACTTTTAAGAATTTTTAAAACCGCAACACCCCAATTGATAACATGACACTTCCATATATATATCTGAATGTCTGGAGGAACTGGCACTTAACATATCAAAATAAATGAGCTTCTTTCAGAACAGCAGGAGGAGAAATCTTTGTTCTGATCTCGTGCTTAGGTCTCATTCATGAACACTGATTATGTCTTAAACCAGAGAGAAAATGAAAGGATATCACAACACCACTGGAATATTTTTCTGCTTCTTCTTTTTTTTTAAATTTTAGTCATTCCTTTTGCTCTTAAATTCTTTTTTTTAAGAGAATGTTTTCTATGTGAATTTTTACAGTTGATTGTTTTAACGTATTTGATTGTTTTCTCCGAGATTTCCCTATGTACACAGAATAATGCACATAGTCGTTCTGTTTGCTACACAAAACTTATTAAAAATGTCTCAAGAAAGTTATAGATTTGCTCGTTTTTTTTGTGTTTGTGTCTCATGGATGTTGCTGGTGTGTTAGTGAGAAGACAGCTGCTCAGTCGGTTTCATGTATTTACAAAATTTCTCTCCTCTCTCTCTTCTTCCCTCTCTCTCTCTCTCTCTCTCTCATGTAAACACATTGTGCAGTGAAATACCAGACAGCCGCTGCATTCTGTGAAACCATCATTTTATTGCCAAAAGGCAGCAGAAGAATGAATAAACAGTGGAATTAGTTATTTTTACAGACAATTTCCAGACACTTCTGTGGCTCAAGGGTTTCCACAGACATTTTCCACCATTGATTGCCTGTTTACAACATGATCCCTCGCCAGGACATTTTTACAATGTGTGCGTTTGTGTGTGTGTTTTTGAGAGATGGAGAACAGTTGATGCCTTTATTCTGTTTTTCATCATGTGTCCCATCTTTTCTCATTTTCTGTTTACACCCTCATGTTGCTGTTCCTCCTCTTCACACCACCTCCTCTTTCACCTCAATGTCTGTTAACATGTAAACATATAGAAACTCAGCCAACTGCACTCCAGCAACAACAACATCATAGTTCGGCCTACAGGCTTTCTAAGAAAGAAAATTTACTCGGGGCCAGAGTGTGGATCATCGTATGTTGACAGTGTTGGTGGCCCAGTTTAGATGTTGTGAAATTAAAAGAGAACAATGTTCACACTGTTAACTTTAAGTTGTTTGTCCTATTTTAACCATTTTATAATGTTTTTATTTAATCCGTATCTACTCTTCTGTTATTTCTGTATCTATGCTCTTGCTATATGATCTTGAAATTGATTTTGAATTGTCTCTTATTGTTTCCTATTGTTTGCCTTTAATTTTTAATTTTTTCCATTTTGTAAAGCACCTTGTCACTGTGTTTCAATAAGTGACATATAAATAAAGTTGTATTATTATTCTAACAAAATATTTTTACTAACCACATTTTTATACAGCTCTCTCTGGTGTCACAAACGGTGTCAATTCTGTCCATTGCTTAACAGGCCTCTGAAATAGCCAACATGCAATGTATGAAAAAGTAAGCGTGTTAGTTAATTAATTAAACTAATATAAAAGACATTTGAAAGTAGTATAAAACAAATTACAATAAAATCTTCACTGCAAATAAACCATATAGGATGGACACAAAGTTTTCTATCTTCATTCAGCAGCTTAGACACAAACAATAAAAAGTGACAGCAAATTGTAGAACTGTTTGTTGAGGACTCATTTAAGATGAGGAATCATTCTGTGGTAGCTCCTGAGCATAAACAGGCACTCAACAAACATATTGAGTGCTGCTCCCCAGGACCTGTAAACTTTAATATGTGAAATATGTGGATTTCCCTTCTTACCCGCTCACCCAGAGGAAACTCACCATGTATCTGACTTTCAGCAGAATCCCCAGCTTGGATCCCTCATCCCTTCCTACTCGAACCACAGCCGACACTCAGAAAAGTTTCCAAACATATAACATGAATAACCATGACCTGCACTGATCCCAGTTTCCTCCCTGCAGTGGTCAGCCCAGTCACACGGGCCTGTTCTGTCTGGAAATACATCTCAGAAATGCCCTGCTGGCTCATGCCACATACCACAGATGCAGACCTGGCAGAAAAGCTGGTGGTTTTCCTGGACTCAGCTTTCTTCATTGAGGTGAATTCACAGTTTCAGTCAGGATGAAGGCCGCGGTGTGTTCAGACTGAAACCTTCTTGATTTGATATCCACATCTGTGACAGCACACACCAGTCAAACACAAAAGTAAGGGACACAGCACTGCGGCATGTTGGACACGTCGCCACGTAACAACTGATTTGCTTCTGCTTTTGATTTATACTGGAAAGAAGTAAACTTTTGTCCTTTATCATTCACCAGGTCACGGTTTTACCAGAAAACTGAGTTCACATCCAACCCCCCTGTTTGTATGTGTTAATGAGTAAGGATGATAAACATCAAACAAACCAGACTCCATGTGCACGGTTTTATTGGCCAGGGAACTTTACAGGAAACTACCAGTGAAAGCTAGAAGGAGTTTATGGATATTGTACCTCAGTATAAGTTCAGCTGGGCGGTTTGATTCCAAAGCTTTAAGCATTTACCTCGTGTTTTCCTCATTGTATATGAATACAATGTTTTTGCAGGATTCCGAAAACTATTCAAACATCTAAATACACATTGTTTGCATTTCTCTCATTTTAGACAGAGCCCCCTCTACTGTTTTCTCATCTCCCTGATTTAGCATTACTTCTGGAAAATAATGAGTTCTGTTTTTGGAAGTGGTTTCATGTGGGACACCTGGAGCATAAGGAGCCCGTTTCCCAGCAGCTCTCCTGTGCGCTGCTGAACGAATTCAGGCCTCGGCTCCGCGGTGAATCTGAGCTTTCACCTCATTAACCGCTCCGTGTTAATTTCACCGGAAAACGCTGACTTCCTTTCATCATTTATCACCCTTCTGTGGGAAAACACACACACATGTAGGCTGTGGGGCTGCGATCATTCTGGCGTGACACTAGAGAAGATGGTAAATCAAAGTGTTGCTCTGTTTGTGTCCCTGTCGTTTTCCTGTCGGTTTGAAAACCGCAATCAGCATCTGATACTCATCAAAGACAACAACAGGGCCCATAGCTGTGTGTGTGTGTGTGTGTGTGTTCCATATGCTATCTACAAATGTGTTGCTGAAGTCATTTGTGTAGCAGACCTGCGAGAGAGCTGTGATGTTGAGCAGAGAACATTTGTCTTTTGATAACATTTGATATTGCAACTGCAAAGAAATCAGATGTGTCATCCAAAAAAGGTCAACCAAAAATTACATTAAACAAAATTGAATCTACACAACCATCAGATTTTATTGTGTTTTCATGGTATAGTAATAGTAAGTAACAGAAGGCCTTGAAGGCACAGTTTCTGAATACGGTGTTTGAGTATTTCTCTGTGGATTCAGTGTTTTAGAAACTTTCACAGTTTTCATAGACCACTCTGATCTGCTTTGTAATCAAGAGACATGGGAATCTCACTTACTGCAATATTGCACCATTAATCTTTGAAAGACAATAGTTAAAAAACAATTTTCTTCCTCACAATTTATCCTTCTCCAGTCAAGACTTCCCTTCATTCAACTATGAGCTTAAATTCTACCAGGTGATGAACTTGAACCTAGCGATAGAATGTCTCATTTGGGTTATAATATTATTTGCTTCTAAATCAAACGCTCACAGAAAGTGGTGTGACGTCATGTTCCAGTGATTAACCCAGTTGGGAGCCGAGGGTGAGATTTGCAATTTAAAGCAGTGAGTGTGTTTGAGAATGAATGAAACAAGGAAACACATAGAAGAGCAGATGAAAGGACGAGGAGCTGAGGGACTGAAACAGTGAGTTCACACCGACATTACAGCAGGAGCCGCTGAGAACAGACGACCTGTGTGTGTGTATGTGTGTGCGTTATCTGTGTGTGTGTTCTGGACTCACGCCCGCTGTGTTTGCCTCCTTTGTTTGGCTCATTTGCATCCTTTGGTAAATGGAGCCTATAGGTGTGTTCTCAAGTGGGCGTGTCTGAGCGGGAGCTTCTACTCCTGTTACACTCCTGAGACGCGCAGTTGGCTGTGTGTAAACATCCTGTTCGTGTTGCCAACAGGAAGCTGGAAGAAGTCACAGGACCAACTCTGTGATACTGAGATCATGTCAAGTTGTGTGAGGATGAGATATTGATGATGCTGCAGCAGGAGGCGGGGTCTAATGATACCCGCTGGCTCTGATTGGCTCAGTGAAAAAAGTATTGATTACTTTTAGAAATACAAAAACAATACTGACATGTGACACAATGCATTATAAAAATCTAGTGAAGGAAAAGTGAAAAGTAGTTGAAAATTAACCAACTCAAGTACAACACAGGTAAAAGTAACAAAGTAAATGTACTATGTTACTTCCCACCACTTGTCAATTACAAGTTCTGCAATCCCAAATCCACAGATCCTCAGTTCAGGGTGGTAACTAGACATGTTTTCTTTCTTCAGCTGTCACACATCACATTAGGAGTTTGAATAAAGCCTGGTGGAGAACAGTTGTGCCATCTGTTTTAACTTTGATAAACATCGCTGTTTCCATGCCCGCAGTTATAAATCGTTCTAGTTCAGATGAGGGAGATATGGAAAAGTAATGCTGCCTCACCAAGAGATCAACTCATGTGGTTTTTTGTGAAATATTCTGATGGATCTGAAATTAGAAATATGACCATGACAAAAAAAAACTTTCATATACCAATCAGGATTCATTATTATCTGGACATCCTCAGGTCATCATATTCATTTTGCCATCACTTTCACTTCTGATCAAGTACCTGTAAAACCGCTGATGTTTCACATCACACAAACCTGTACTTCTTATCCAGTGCAAATCAGAAAATATTATTGTCTTTCAATAGCATGTTTATCATTGATATTTAAAACTGGAATATTATCTTATGTGTTGAAATGATAAACACTCTGCTTGTGTGAAATGTGATGCAGACAACAGGTGTAAAGGGCAGACTGTTTCCTCGTCTACAGGCTTATTTAACCTTTTAACTAAATTATATTATCATTCTTCTTTCTCAGTGTTGCAGCTGCACAAAAGCTGCTAATCACTTTTGTACTGGAGACAATTAGCAGAATTATCTTTGATTATGGCTATAGTAGAAAAAACGATTATATATAGGTTTTGTGTATTTATTTTGATATGAATGTGGGTTTGTTGTAGTTGCAGTAATAGCGTGGATTTCAGACAGATCCAAAGTGAAGTCTCATTACTATGAGTTTCAGGTTTTCTTGATTCCCAGACTCCTTCAGACTCTTGCTGTGACATTCTAGGGAGTCGGGGGAGATTTGTATGCCTGTGTGCGTCTGTGTGTGTGTGTGGGTCTGTGCCCTTATATGCGTGAAGGGGGTCTGCTGGGGGAAAGAGATCTGAACAAAGAGAGGGGGCAGTATAATTGGCTTCAGCACTGCCAGACGACACAATGATACGGCCATTGATAGTGGAATGAGTTCCCGGGAGCGGTGGACCAATGAAGGAGCAGGAGGCTGTGAATCACAGCCTCTGATTGGCCGGCTGAGGGAGGCTGTCGGTCTCCAGGTAGCAAAGTGAACCTTGGAGCATATCTGTCACCCCTCCGCCTCCTGGAGAGGAGGAGGAGGAGGAGGGAGAAGGAAAAAGAGGAGGAGGAGGAGGGAGTGGTAGATGTTGAGATGTGACCTCAAATGTGGCGAGAGCAAAATAATAGAATGACATACAGAGAACATATTTATTTTAATTTGTTTGTTTCCTTTTTCTTTCCGTTTTCCCATCCTTTCTTTGCTCAGGCTTTCTCTTTTGGGCTGACATTCTCGTGTGTGCGTCTGTGTGTGTTTGTGTGTGTGTAGGTGTGTAGCTCTGGCTGCCATCAGCGTCCTCATTGCCAGGGCTCTGGAATAAATGTTTCATTTGTCTTAAACTTGGCCGAACACTGCTAAGCTCCTCTCTTCACCTCAGGTTCTGAGAAATGTGGATTAAAGTCTAACTTCATTTGTTGAGTTTGGCCGTTTCTCAGCTTTCCTGCTGGTTAAGGAGAGAAATACACTCTGCTGTGGCATTTAAACTCCAGAGAAACAGGCTCTGAGTGACTGTGGAGCAATGCCAAGAGAAAAACTGGCTTCAGCTGATGCTTCTAGATAATAGTACGCATGTGTATTTGAATATGCAAATGGTGCTGTGGTGTTTACAGTATGCACTTGCAATTTGCATTATTTTTCCTGCAAATTAACATAACACACATCACCACCACACACACACACACACACACACACACACACACACACACACACACACGTCTCTGTCTGGTGTGTAATTGTGTGTCCTCCTGCTTGATTCAGTCTCCCTGCCCTGGTCATCATATCTTAATACTATCACCTTGATCAAATTACTCGGCTTCATGTTCAACACTTCCCCATGTGACACACAATTAGTGGACAATTAACATGGGCCGGAGAGTGTCAACCGATTGGCTGTGCCGTCGCTCCGCTGAGTGACATCTCCATCATCACAGCGCCGGCCGTCTCCCACCCGGAGGCCCCAAGGTTCACAGATGAAAAGCACTGTCTGTGTGAGTCTGTCTGCTTCTCCGTCTCCATGTTGAGCTGCATCCATACACAAACCTGCTCTTCCCTCCTCATCTGCTCCTGTGTTCCTTCTTATCTTCTTGTCTCTTACTATGTATCATGTCGCAACTTAGGGCAGAATTTCCCTTTATTTCTTTATATCTACCCAAACTCACCATGAACCCCACAATCCCAATTCACATAAATCCTTCCACCACCCACACATTTTCATTATAACACATTTTCATCCTCGTCTCTCTGAGGAGTAAATTTGTTCCCCAAAAAAATATGAGCGAGGCCGAGAGAGAGAGAGAGAGAGAGGAGGGTCTGTGTTCTCCTGCAGGCTGAGCTGAAGGCCGATGCAAACAGAATATCAATAAGCACCGGGGGTTACACAGCCACAAGCATGACTACAGTGCTCCCTGTCTCTCTCTCTGCTCCGTTCCTCTCTCACAGGCACAGTCTGGAATACCTACACAGCCTTTACAGACATGATAGATAAACAATCATGATAGAGACGTATAGGATCAGTACAGATGATATCAGTGTGGACACAACAAACACATTTTATAGTGACGTGTGTTTAGAAGCCGTAATCTCACACACGTGTAGCCTTTAACATGACCACAGCTGACTGATGAGGATCATCCCTGTGAACCTTGTGCAATAAGGCAGGATTGAAACCCAACGTGTGTGGTCTTGTCTTCCTGCCTCCATCACTGTTTCACTGTGAGAAACTTAAAGTGATTGAGTACATTTGAAAGCTGTGAAATCTTTTAAATGAACTTAATAAATTGAACAAATGTAAATTCAAGTATATTAGAATAACTATTTAGTTCTATACATATTCAAATTGAGTAGATATGGTTCAGATCTGAGGTTAATCTAACAGCAACTGTTACTCAAACCTAATCGAAATCGTGGAATCGTGGTGGCAGCTGATTGTGGATTACGATGATTACAACTAGACTGCTAAGATTTATGCCCACACACTTATACTACTATTACAGACAATACCTTTACTATGCATTACAGATGTCTGAATTTTCTTTTGTATAAATACTGAAAATATGGAAACACCTCGCCAGTTATGTTAGATATTGTCTTTTCTAATGAATGTTGTAAATATTGTTATTTTACTGACACTCATGCGGTCTATTGCACTTCTGTCCGTCCCATGTCACATGTAGCTCTCTCTGAGGTTTCTATGTTTTTGTTCCCTGTTAATAGATTTTTGGGGGAGTTTTCTTTACTCTTGCTGAGGATGAAGCACTTTGTTATGAGACTAACTGGGATTTGTGAATATGGGCTAAACATATAAAGATGATTGATTGATTGAAATGCTTCATAGATGAGACCATTGTTTATCCAAACAAGTGTGCAAATATTACTACTTTCATTGGGCTTTGTTTAGTTTAGTAACTATGGAAATAATAAAAGATAGACACAGACCAACATGAGATGGGTGATCGTTTAATGCTGAATGAAGCTCTTCTGTGATTGACCCTCAATGTGTAATGATTCTGTGCTCAGATACACACTGAGGAAACACGTGGACACTGTTGTGATTTGGAATCAGATGCTGCTCTGTTTGTGTTTGGATACGTTGAGATAAACCACATGTTCTTGCAAGGCAGAGAAAAGCCTTTCTAGATGAGCAGATGGATGATCTTTAGTGATAAGACAATGAGGTGATGTTCTCACAAGAGGAAGACGTGGTGTTATTGATGTAGTAGTTGATCACTGATGTGAGGAAGATGAAAATGATGTTAGTACCACGAGGAAGCCCCGGAGCTGTTGTGTCTATGTGGACGAGTCAGACTCTGATCACAAGGGTCTGAGCCAGTGACCTATTTTATGAGATCCTCCAGGTTGTTTACTATACATTCAGATGCACATTCAAATTATTTTTGAATTTCTATAACATAAATACAAACATATGGCACATAAGATATTTAATTTGTTGACAGTGGTTTTACTTTCTTGTGATTTTAGGAAGAAAGGAACAATATTAAGATAAGATTTTTCCACGTGTGAGTGTGCACGTGTCTGGCCCCTCCCTCCTGCCCCCTATCTGTCCATACACATTGATGGAGGTAGGGGAGGTGTCAGTCCATTGACCTACATTGGGTCAGCCTGCAGCAGTATGATTTCCTCTGGGGGCAGTAAATATCTGGGTGTGGCATATAAGGGTATTTATGAGGTGCATGCATGCATGTCTTGGACTTGTCTACATGTATGTGTGTGTGTGTGTGTGTGTGTGTGAGTGTGTGCCCTACATAAGGTATCCCCATCTAAGGGGTTAAGCACGGGGTGAAGATGAGTAACCTACTTTGAAACTGACGTTTAGAGGTTACAGAGAATTAAAGAGACAATTTAATATCTTTCTAGACATTTGTGCTGACCCAGTTGGAGTATGGGAACAGATCTAGATGAATAACTTCCCTATAGAAGTTCATAAGGGAAAGTGTTGACCCCTGTGATCTATAACAGAACACACAAACACACACACACAGACACAATGTTTTTTTTTCAAGATTTGCAAAATTTCTTCATCCACCTGTCATTCAAAAATATCAAATACTGGAATGAGGATTGACATACATTGTACACAATTCAAAAAGGGTATGTAGAAGAGGACTTTTATTTTGAAAATAATCAACAAATCCACTGATAATGGAAATAAAACTACATTACTGCAGAGCACATTTTAAAGACAATGATAAGATCAGTCTTCATCTTTTACCTCTGAATGAAATTCCTGAAAATCCACTTAGACAAACACGTTTTCACATTTTCCTTCTGATGTGAGACAGTAAATCACTGAGCGTAAAGACAGACCCACACCTCCAACTCCCCAAAAATACCCCCACCATGCCAAGCACATGTTAGAGACGATGACATCACCCCTTTTCCCCGTAACCATGGTTACACTCAACCTCATGCTGGCAAGAATCAGCATCCATACCCGACTTCCCCTGATGTTTTCCCTGCCTGTCTCGTCTCCTTTCCTCACCACTCCCTCTAACTCCCTTTGTTTCCTTTCTCACCTCTTCCTCTCTCTCCTATTTCCTTCCAAATTTCCTTTCTTCTTCGATCCTCTCCTTTCATCTCCTCCTCTTCAATTTCCCACTCCTTCCTCCTTCTTTAATGTTTAATGTTTTGTTTTTTGTGAGTGTTCGAGCTTTTGCTTTTCTCCTCCTCACATTTAAAATGGAGTCTGTACATTAGCAGAGGAAATGGAGGTAGCGATGCAGAGAAGGAGATGACCCACATAGGCAAAGAACGCACAGATGTGAATGTATAGCTGAAGCCGAAACAGAGTTTAATAACCACCGCGAATGATACTCAGTGGAGCCTGCAGTAACAATGGCTGCCGAGGGGATGAGAGGAAAAGATCAGGCTCGTAAACAATGACTGACGTGTGATTGGAGGACAGTCACAGCAGGGCAGCTGGGGCCATGAGTCACAGCTCCACACTGATAACGTAAAGGACAGAGGGGTCAAGTGTTCCATTAAAATCCTGGTCCAGAGACGTTTCCTCTGCAGAGAGAGGAAGTGCTTCAGTGTCACGTCTAGTTCAGAGAAGCCATGCCCCCCCCCGAGCAGCCAGTGTGAAGTGGTGTGTGTGTGGATGGGGGGGGGGCAGCGTGCAGCATTACAATCTGTTTTTCAGGCAGGCAGGATGGGTGTGGGGGTAAAAGAGGAGCATTAGAAGCCATTCTGCTTAGAGTAAGCAGCTTATGGTCTCTCTGCTTCTTTATGGAGGGGGGGGGGTGCAGGAGAGAAAGAACAAAGAGCAGACAGAGAGGAGGAGACCTGTAGAGAGAGAGAGAGCGAGCCGAGGATGGGGAGGCTCGTCTCTCCCCCAGTGTAGAGATGTCTTTCTTTCACTGAACAAACACCAACATGTGCTTTTTTTCCTTTTGTCTTTTAATGGCATCAATTATTTGTAGTTTTCCCCGGCTCCTCTCTTCTTTCTGTCTCACCTCTTGTTGATCTACTCCCTGTGATGCCAACATGTCTTCCCCCAGTGCTACATGTTGCCAGGGAGGTAGTCACTGTCTGTACCCACCCAGCAGACTCGAGAGGAGAGGAGAGCAAAGGAGGGGAGAGGGAGGGGATGGATGGTGGAGGTTGCCATGGAAACTGGGAGTCTGTTGCCAGCCGACATCATCGGTTGTTGCGGCGATGCAGAGCGGGCGCATGAATATTTGAGTTTTATGGACAGGGACAGATAAGTGACACAGACTGCTCCCTGGACCCCCGCCACAGCCTCAGATGGAAACACAGAGAGGTTACTACAGGGGGAGAGGTGGGAGGATGGATGGAGGAGAGGCAGGGTCGCAGAGGGAGACTTCCAGACGTCCATTTTATCTGGGGCAGAGTGTGTCTGGTTATCTGGGTTGGCAAAAGAGAGACTATGAAATGGATGTATAGCGACAATAATAGAAGAAAGACTATAGGGTGGGGAGGTGAAAGAATTTGAACCAAGTAAATGAGTTTGTGTGTTGGTGGAAATGCAGAGATGATGGGGCAAAGAGCAGGGGAGATGAAGGGTTGGTTCGTTCCATGAGAGCAGTAAATTAGGGCACTGGAGCTTGTTTTTCCTCTTTTCCCTCCTCCTCCTTTTTTCTCAGAACCTCCTGCAGTATTTTCTAATTAACCCTCTTCCAGTGTTGCTTCCTTTCTCTGCTGTTGATACACACACACACACACACACACCGTACACAAATACACCCTTACTCATGCAATCAAGCTATAGTCAGGATTCATGCAGACTGTGAACTGACTTGGGAAGTGTAATTGTGCACAGTGTGACTGCACTGCGTCAAAAGAAGCAGAAGAACAGGCTCCTGTTCACCGTCACCAGCTTCCAGCTTCGTGTCATTAATCTTCTTCTGGTTCTTCTCACGCTCTTAAAAATTCATGTAGTTCAGAAAAAAGATGCTACAGTCGGCCCTATGCTGCACACGTTTCCTTTACACCTCACTCGTCTTGTGTTACCTCCTCATTCTCCAGCATTGTGCGCTGCTGATTTGTTTCACACGTGTCCCAGAGGTCGTGGTCTGCAGCCCAGTCCCTCGTGTCTGAATGTGAAGTATCGCTCTAAACATATTCCCTTAGGTCCCCCTCGTAGATTTCATGAGTTTAGATCCAGTTGGTTTTTGTCCCTGGTGCTTCACATATATGCAACTTTCTCATATAATTCGCAGTCTGTGAGTTTCCATCTGGATCCACTCTGTCTTCGTTCTGTTTTTAGATTCTGAGTTGAGTCCTGATTGTGGAAGGATTTCTGCTCATTCCAGACATTTCTGTAATTCCTGATGATGAAGTTCATGAGATGAAAAATCCATCACTTTCTATTTGGCTTTTTATTAACTACCACAACTGCACAGATGCAGTTTCTCACGTAGTGTAATGTACAGTAAAGAAGAGATATGACAGCAGTGTGCGGGTAGTTGGTCATATCTTGGAAACTGGAGAATTCAAAAATAACAAAAAAGCAACATTAAGATTGTATTCCTACTCAATCAGAAATGTAAATAAAGGTTTGGTTCTTATTTCCTTTCTTTTTTTTACATGCTGTAACTATTTGTTGGCAAACAGGTTGCAGCCACTTCCTGGAATCTCACATTTCTGTTTGTCTTCAGGGGTTTAGAAACTTGGACTGTTAATCGTTGGTCAGAACCAGTTTGGCTGTTTGCTCCTGCCTCCAATGTTTAAGCTAAGCTATATGCTAATCACCTCCTGGCTCCATCTCCATACTTCAGCAAACATCATGATATCCATCCTGTCGTCGAACTCCCAGCAACAAAGCAAATATGTGCTTTTGTGGGGAGGCAGTGGGGATACGCTGGTTAGCCAGAAATATCCATGCAGCAGCTGCACCATTTCCGCGGCAACACCTGTCGCCATGGTGCTGAGTTGTCGACATGCCTCTGTGTCACTGTCTGCATGTGTGAGGGGCTTCACATTCATAATGTGTCCGACGCCGGAGATCGTGCACACACGCTTTCAAAGTGAACGCCTAGGCTCGGACAAAATGTCGTACATGCAAGACAACATCCTTTGTGCTTTGGTGCACTAACATGTAAACACACACACTTGTAAAGCACAACTTCCTCATTGTCTTTTTATGTCGCATCCTCACATTTTGTATATCCGCTGGTTTTTCCTCTGACTCCCTCCTTCCCTCCTCACTCCGATGGGGAATTTTTTCGTTTCCATGACAACCGCAGCGTTGGAGGAAATGAATTAGATGCTCTGTGCTGTGATGGGGGGTGGTTGCAGCTGTATGTGTGTGAGGGCTGCATGCGGGGGGGGGGATGGGGTACTTATAGGGTGTAGGACTTATAAAGAGGGATTGGGGTTATGGTTGAATGTTTTTTTTCGTTTGTGTGTGTGTGTGTGTGTGTGTGTGTGTGTGTGTGTGTGTGTGGAGACAGGGTGGGGGGTAGATGATGCCCCCAAACCACATTGCACCAGATGGAAGCTTTTGATCTCTTTAAAATCCCACATTGCTCCATCGTGTCGAGTGAATTGAAACCACTGTGGCAAAGTAACATGATCGAACTGCCGCTCTTTGTTTCACACTCTTGACCTTTGACTCATAACCTGTAAAGTGACGCCCTCTCCTCTTCTCTCCCTCCATCCCTCACTGTAGACAAATCATAACCAAGACATGATCCCTCTAAATGCAACCCTCACTGTCCCTCCCTCTGTCTCTCCCCTTCATTCCTGTCTCCCCCCTGTCTGATTTCCATCCTCCCAGCTGAGACAACAGGCGCGAGAGCTCTTGGCAAAGAAGATGGAGCCGGAGAGAGAGAGAGAGAGAGAGAGAGACACTTTTCAGAGGAAGAAAAGAGGAGTTCGCTGCCTTGAAAGGGAGCTTTGTGTTCTTCTTCTTCTTCTTCCACATAGCTACAGCTCCGTCTCTGTGATTTAGCCAAGCCAGCGAGCCAGCACATTACTGTGTCCCTTTAAATCAGGGTAGCGTTAGCCTTAGCAACGCTCAGGCTCCAGTGCGCCTGCTTCTCCTTTCACCCAAAGACGATTGAGCTCCCCAGTTGACCCTGTCTGATGAGCACATTCCTCTCAGATGAGGCAAACACTCCTTTTTTTCAACGTGATATTAGAAATATCGTGTCTTCAGAGGCAGATAGTTGAACGTGTTGGACACTGTGCATGTGCAGGACAGTCAGGGTTTATTTTTTGAGCTGGCTAAGTGAGCCAACAGGAAAAAAAAGACTCCATTCCTTTCTCTCCCTGTTAATTTTTTATGGAGAACATCCATTTCAAACAGGAGGAGAGTTTTTCTCTATGTCTCTGCTCTGCATGTGAGAAAACCGCATTAATTCCCTGCTGCCTGTATCTGGGTCTTTCCATTAAGTGTGTCACTTGGATTTAGACGCTGATTAAGTTGACTGTGGCTGAGTGAATATATGTGCACTTCATCCCAGCGTCACACTAATGTCCAGATTAAGCCTGTGTTTATCCCTCAGTGTGCGAATCCACAGAGAAGAGCTCTGTCCTCCAACATGTGGTGACCCGGCACACTGCAGAGACAGCTGCAGGATGAGAGGAAGGAGGGAATAGAGGAAGTCAGTGAGAGAGGATGAGGGGGAGGGTTATTTCCCTTTCCTTGGACTCCTAAGAGGGGGGGGGAAAGTGTGAAAGAGGCGCGGAAACTCACTTCCTGTCCCGCCACATGTGGCCTGTTGCGTCACGTCCTCCTCTTCTCACACATGGATCAGAGGTGATCCTGAAACCAGATCCTCGTTTCCTCTCGCTGGGAGTTCAGCTCTCACACTGGGAGGGAGATGAGGCCGCGCTGCTTTCTCTCCCACTGATCTTAGTGTAACTACAATAAATAAAATTTTTAGGCTGCTTATGAAATGTGTGATCTGTGTTTGAATGTCTGACTGATCACGTATATGTAATTGTGTCTGTGGGCCGCAACCACATGCCTGCATGAGTGTGCATGTGTCCTACTCAGGAAGTGAAGACGCCTGCCATTCTGTGTTATATCCAGGCTGGTTTGCTAATGCTATTACCGCACACAGCCTGTCCATTGTCAAGTTACAGTCTGCTCCTGCTTCCCCTCACTGGACGACCCGGCTATATATCTCTGGTCCGAAGGCTTTTTCCTGTGTGTTACGGTCTCTCTATTGTGCATATCTCTCTGTGTGTATAATCAGCAGGAATGTGCTTAATTAAGCGAGATAAAGGGGGGTGGGCAATAAAAGAACAATCTCCCCATTCTGCTGGGTCTCCCCTCCAGGAAACGGGTGACACATGGGGACAGGGAGGACATCAGGAGCCTCTGTGAGTCACAGGATGAGAAACATCAGCTGACAAAGTAGCTCTGAAGTTATTTTAAAGCCTGACAGCACACAGTGTGCATTATATACCCCCATGACTAATGATTCGTCTTCCGTCGATTGTTGAGTGAATCAAAGTGGAGCAGACCCACTGTGCATTTCTACCTCTGACTCATCCTCTTGTTTCTGTGTGTGGGATTCTCTCTGCGGAGCTCTGCCATGTTTCCTGCATATGTCTCTCTCTGTGGTGCCAGGGTTTGACGAATATGTTTGTCATCCCACAAGTCATTCGGCTCAGCCAGGCCCCCCCACACCCCCCGAGTACTGTCCACTGCATAGATCTGTAATGAAAATGTGGATACGAGGAAAAGCATCCAGCGCCCCGGACTGACAGTTGCTGTAGCAACCACATAATACAACAAGAGCAGGGTAAGAGAGGAGTCGGCCATTTTGGGCATGTGAAGTGTGCAGTGTTTGCTGGGGGAATGCTGCTGGATTGTCAAGTTAAAAAGGTTTTCACTAAACCTAATAGGAGGAAAAGCGTAAGTAGCAGATGGGGAATTTTACATGAATGAAAGCTTCTTTATTCAAGTGTGCACTCAGATGTCTTATTGCTTCTGTTCTCGTGTCACGTGCAGCATGGTGGACACGTCTGATTCACAAGCAGCACTCCTCTCATCATCTCCATCCCTCCAGCTCAGCAGTCCCTCCTTCCATCCCCCAACATCTGCAGCAGTGAGTTAAAGGCTGCTCCTTTTGTTTTGCTCTGTGACGTCTCCTATGGGCTATTTATAGGGACGTATGTTATTGTGTAAGACCTCGTGAAAGGCACAAAGAGCTTGAGCAGGCCACCATGTCCCCTGAAGTCTCCATGTGGAAAAATGGGCCGTGGTACGATGAGATGGAGCAGAGAGAAAGTGAGATTACGTGGGAATGAGTTTTATAAATGTGAACTTATTTTACTTCATCAACCTTATTTTGTTACATTTTGATAATTGCCCAAGACAAAAAGGTTGGAAGTGGATTCCTTATGTAAACGACTCGGCTAACATGTTTGTAGTTGTACAAGACAAGAGTGGAAGCATCTCTTCAATGTTAAATGTGCTTGTAGCTTTTCATTATCAAATTCATAGATCATTAGTATCACTCTTTTTCCTGTTAGGCGTAATGTTTTTTTTAATTGGTGGTCTTGTTGCTGTGCACTTTTAAATGGGAATTTTATCAATTACATTTATATAAGCAGATAATTACCTCCACCAAGGAGGTTATGTTTTTATCAGTTATTGTTTGTTAGTAATTTAGCAGGATTATGTAAGTACTACTTGACGGAATTTGGCGGAAAGATGCAGATTGGGTCAGGGGAGAAACCATAAAATATTTGCGCAGATACAGGATTTATTTCCCTCTCTTAGCGTAATGAGAAGGAGCTTTTTTCCAAATTTTTGTGAATTTCTAAAGAAATATACAGAGGCCATGATGAAGAAAATCAGGCATCTTTAAGGGAATGATAAATGTAAGTATTTGTAATTTCCAGGGGTACTATTCGGCCGTGGTTGATGTGTTTGCACTCTGAGTGTCATTCAAGTTTTGTATTTGGATCATTTTATGATCAGAATCACTCTGAATCATTGCTCCAGTTCATCATGCAATAAAAAAGGATTGAAAAAGCTTGTGTTATTTTGAAGCTTCATTAGAAGAGCTATATTCTTGCTGAACTTGGCTCGCACTGACGAAAAGGTTAAACACAGATTTGAATGAACAGCAAGCTGGATATTGCAGCTTTACTAGCAATACCAACACTTAGTTAACTTGCTAAACAGCAGTTAAGAAAGAAGAAAATACATATTAGCATACAACAGATGACACAGACAATAGTTTCTTAAATGATTTCAGAATCTTTTTATTTGAAATGTCAGTGTCCAAGAGAAAATAAAACAGCAATATAAATATTAGCATAAAAATAAGAGAGTAACACAGGGGTAGCGTGGGGGCTAAGCATTTGATAAGAAAGATAATACAGCAGGATAGAGCAGTATTAATTCAGCAGCGGACGGACATACACATATATAATATTTATAATCATTTGTTCATATGGACAGAAAGAGAGAATGAGAGGCATTCTTTCACAAATGCACGAGATAAAATCACCGCAAAAGAACATTAAGAGGTTACAGAAGGATAGAAACAGTTTCCATATGTTTCTTTACAGGGTGATAAAAGATAGTAGAGAGAAAATGAACACAAAAATATGCGCAACACATATCACAAGTTAACTAGTCTACGTGTGTCACTTTGTTTACTTATCTAAAGTTATCTTTAATTCATTTATTTACACTGAAGAGTTAGTTGGCTTCCATGGTGCTTAGTTACTACATTGCAACACAAACTGTTGAAGAACATCTCAGATTTTTTATCCATTATTGATCCAAACCGTGGTTTTTCTTATTTTTCTTGAAAAACAAAATGCAACACATTCCAGTAGTAAGCCACGCCTTGTGGAGAGGGACTTTTATTTTGAAAATGTTGGACGTGGTCCCTACTATACAAACAACTGGCTCATACCATCGACAGGACTTGTGTTTATTTACAGTGGGAAGAGCCTCACAGGGCCGGGGAGTGGGGGGGAGAGGTGAGCGGTACAGAGGCTGAGGTTGGGTTTCAGTGGAGAAGGATGTTTCAAAGGGCTCTGGAGTGGTGTCTCCTCCCCTACAGGGACAGCTGTGCCGGGCTCTGTTGACCACTACCTGGGTCAGTGCATTAGAGAAGGTGTACGGGGGTGGGCGGGTCAACAGTGGTTCCTCTGTACATTCAGTGGGTAGAGCCAAGGTTGTTCCCCACCCTCCTGGTCGATGTTATGGTGCCACCTCAGCCTGTGTACCCTTCACCCCCAACACCCCGTCTCCACCCCCCCAAAAAACAGCGTGCAAGCTGCCTCTCCTCATGCAGTGGTGTCTGGCCAGGGCCCCGACAGACAGATGGACGGACGGCAACGTAAAGACTTCATTTCTTATACAAACAATTCCTCTATGCTATTGAATCATTATCTCCCAAAGAAAAAAAAAGCGTGTTACTGTGTCACATCAATAAATTTCTTCAGCACTTTAGGAAAGTGAGGGAAAAATACTCCGCCCCGGCCCTAGAGGCCTGCAAAGTGTCTAGAAACACCTAAGCACTTAAGTTCACCACATCTACGCGTTTCCTTAAAGATCATAGGGATATCCTAGCCCCTACTTCATCTCATCTTCAGAATACGAACAGTGCATTTCTCTTTGTTTGGCTCTCGACGTGGGGTAGTGAGTGAGGGGAGGACACGAGCTGGGTAGGAAGAGGGGACGGTACAGGGTGCAGGACATGTCTGTGCCCATCTGGACGTGTTACACCAGCAGCCGGGGCCCTGCTGTTACACCACCTGCACGGACAGCCCGCCTCATGACTCCATTAAACCACGCCGGGCCTCCCCACCCTCTACCGGCCCGTCCTCTGGGTGCATGCTCAGGTCACACAAAATAACAGGAGATTAAAATTGTATCTCTTTTTTTTTAAACTATGATTACAAAAGTAATTTTCATTTTGTGTCAAACAAATGCTACATGTGCATTATGTTGACCTGCGATTGGAGGGAGGATACTAGACTCCGGTTGTCCTCCCCTCTGCTTTTGCAATGCATAGTTTTTAACTCTAAACTAGAATATGTGGTTTGAACCTTAAAGAGCATGCAGAAGAGTTTGTAATACCTGTCGAACAACAGCCTTATATCCACAGGGCTTATGCTTTAGGACCCTGTAAGGCTGATCCTATATAGGAATCTAATGAATGGCAACTAGCGTACTTTACACCTCTCCACCACCAGGAAAGAACAATAAATCCAACATGAAAGACATCAACATTTCATCTCGTAATACATCACTGCGTATAGCCTTGTCATCCCAGCAAGGTTCGTTACACTGAATATCTTCGTCCAAGTTCATTTGATTTTGCCAAAAGGAAAACAAAAAATCACAATAACCCCCCATACCCTGCCACACATATCTACCAACAAAGATTACAGGAGCAATACTAGACCTTTAGCACAGCACGGGTTATCAACACCATCAACAGCCTTCAACACATTCATATTCTTCAAGACACTCTGTCAAAGAACCATCAACATCGTCCATGCGGTACTAAAATGATTAGATGTCAATATTTAGACCGTGGCTCGTATGAGTGACAGTGACAGTCAGATACCTAATGGGAGGATATGGGGGGTTGAATTTCTCATCAGATCAGGTCGGGTTTATCATTACTTCTCCTCCTTCTCCTCCTCATCCTCCTCCTCCTCTCTCCATCCAGATCTACTTCTTCTCCTTCTTGGTGGACTTCTTCTTGGAGGCAGGGGTCTGGGCGGCCTTGGGGGGCTCGGGCTGGGCCGAGGCCTGGGGTGGAGGAAGCGCCTGCTGGGCGGCCTGCTGGGCGGTGGCCTGCTGCTGCTGCTGCTGGGGGTTGGAGGTGAGGGTGGCGGTGCTCCCGGGGATGTAGACGTTCTGGCGGTAGTCGGGGACGTGCTGCAGAGTGAACTGGGGGCTGTAGCGGGTGCTAAGGCCCATGGTGCCAGGCCCCAGGGTGCCGGTAGCCTCACTCACTTCTGGGGGGAAGAGAGACACAGTGGGGGGACAAGGGGTGAGGAGGGAGAAGAGGGAAGGAGAGAGGAATGAAACTTGTTAGACATCAAGAAATTGAAGGGTTTTTAGTATGACAGTGTTACAAAGACGTGGTGAATTAACAGATCGTGAAAAGGGATCAAACTAATTACTATTAAATAATCTATAAGGAATGAGGCTGTGGCTTAAAGGGTGTGAACATCAGACTTTGGCTGCAGTAAGTAGGAAAAGAAAAATGAACAAAAGAGGAAGAGGAGATGGAGAGGAGAAAAAAATGTCCATGTTGTGCAGATTTGTTTTAAATGAATGATTAAACTGCCTCTCTATTATTCTCATGTGTTTCTGCTTCTCGGTCATGCATGCTCTGAGCCAGTGTGCGAGTGACGTAGCTGCTGCGCTCATAATTCTCCCACAGCCCCTGCATTGCAGAGCCGGAGACACGAGCGCCCCCTCCCCCATCCTATAGATCCTCTCAGCCTATGTAAACACGTACGTGGAAGACGTCATGATACGATATATTTTCAGCGGCTTCACACTGGAAAACGTAAACTCTTTAAACTCTCTTCTCCTCTGACTCAGTGCTCCGATTGTGAGATTCCCTCGGCATCATCCTTATCGACGCAGTGACATTAACTTTAGAGGAGAGATGACCTTCAGTATTTATCACTCGCACCGTTTGTTCTTTCATTCCTGACGACACAAACTGTTTGTTCAGTCTAACTTTGTGCTGACAGTATCAGTCGGACCGAGAGAGAGAGAGTGTTTTTCTCTCTCTGTTCACTGCAATGGAAAAATTCCACACACCATCCGGTGCAGTGTCCAGGAGGAAGACACGGTGTGTGTGTGTGTGTGTGTGTATGTGTGTGTGTGTGTGTGTGATGTGTCGATTGGATTACATAATAGTGGAAACAATGACTTCAGTGCATTTTGGCAATACATCTTTGTCCTTCCACCATTTTTTTTTGCTATTTTGTGTTTGTGTCACTATATTCCGTGGCTGCTTTCATGTGTATTTTTCCATGTGATTACTACAGTAACAGCCCAAAGATGACTCACCGAGTGTGTGTGTGTGTGTGTGTGTGTGTGTGTGTGTGTGTGTGTGTGTGTGCTGGTTATGCAGTCACTGCAGACGAGTGGCCCTAAGCAGCTGCTTATAAGGAAACACTGAGCGTGTGATCAGTGTGTTACAGTGGAAACATGCATCTCTGTCATGTTATTGAATTCAACACATCCACTGTGTACTGTTTATCTGGTGCTGGTAGCTACGTTCACAGTCTGACCTCATGGAAACATCGATGTGGACAGAGGGAACTTTAACACTGAGTGAGTGAGCGAGTTCTCCTCCAAACAAAAAGAAAAAGAGCTGGATTAAAGGGGATGTGTTGGTTGGAGGGAGGGGAGAGGTGACGAGGTATGGGACTCACCGTTCGCTGCAGCCATCAGGGCCTGGAGCTGCTCAGCCTCAGTAGGGGGCTGGGGCCAGGGACCAGTTCCCATGGCAACCTCAGGTCCTCCAGTTGCCCTGTGGCGAAAAAGAACCATAAATTAACTCCAGGTTTGCTCTCTACAGTGTGTGCATGTGAGTGTATGTTGAGCTCGTTGGATTGACAGTTGGTGGTTTATGATGTCAAGGCAAAGCAGCTGACGGCGAGGTACACAGCCTGAGGAGAACTCGATAACGGGGGAGGATGTTAAGTTTACAAAACGGGGTCTGTCACAAACAAACACACGTTTTTCTAAACACACTCTTGTGCCTGCGCACAGACACACACAGTAACCACTCTCTCCGCTATGGCCGTGAGCGCTGTGCCGTCTAGTAAATCGGACGTAATATTTAATGATCCCCACCTTTATAAAGGAAATAGTGCTCTGCATACAGACACACACGCAGCGCTCAAACAGCACTGAGCATTTCCATCTGGGTAAACTACACTTTCAAAGGCTTGTTTACTTAAAGTCTGCAATTTGTATATGGGAGCAGCAGAGGACAGGACCTGCGATCTTGCATGCGCGCCTACTTATTTCCATTCCCCCACTTATGACACAGCAGCGCAAGCTCCACAGCTGATAACTAGGTCAGTGCTTAAATCATGGCCATGCCTATGTTCCCAAAAATCTCTAACTTTGGATTTTTAGATGGTGGCTTTAGTTTGCAATTATTTGCAGTATGTTATCTGCATGCTATGCTGCTTGCGTGTTCAGATTTACGAGGACAAAACCACTAACACGGTTTTAACTACTTTCGCTAAATATGCTGAATTATGCGTGTGTGTCTGTGTGTTTGAAAACATTGGTTATTTGACACAGGCACATGGGTTAAGGGATCTGGTGGAGTGTACAGCTCCGGGAAGGACACATCAGGGTCTACGCTGACACTGAAGTCTCATGTCTGACAAATAAAGGCTTCAATAGAAAAAACAAGAATGCACGTACATCCATGGTGTAGAGAGAAAAGCTCTCCTGTCTAACAAAAAGACCCTTTGGACAAATTGGTCTGCTGAAGGGAATCAAAAGAGTTAAGGACACAATAAGAAGAAAAAAGTAAAAAGGGAATTCTGACACAAAAATCTGGGCTCTGCTCGAGAGCAGGTTGCCAGAGTACACTGCCAGAACTCTGAAGTGGGTTTCCCTTCAGTGCCAGAGAAAGACCGAGGGAGAGAAACATGTACGTCCTGTGCCAGGCAGCCAATGAGACACAGGCTGCGGGGTAGTGCACAGTCAGTAGAGCCGGGGCTGCCATTTTGTGCCTCTTTACCTCAGTTAAGATAGAAGGGAACGCTTCATTTGTGCCAAATTAGCGTCTCTGTGTGCTTATCACATCCTGTGGTTGTGTTAAGAGCTTCCTGTGGTTAGGATTATCACTTCCTGTGGTTAAGATGTGAACTGTGGTCCAGAGGGATGTCCTTGGTTGACCAGACATTGCTATCAGTCTTTCCTCTGCAAACTTGTGACATGTTTTTTTATCTCTGAGTACAACTCTCCTTGAATGTTTTGCAGAGAACATAATAACTTCTAACTTAATTTAAGACGATACAGAGTCCCATGGTGACGTCTGTCTCATCTGCACATCGACTTCGACAGTCAAATGTAGTGTGCTTCTTCCTCCATTAAGATACTACTCACCCTCTAACAGGTGTTTTAAAGAATTAAATCATGAAAACGCTGTTTTTATCGTGTCCAACGTTTGTAGTCCAGTTTACAAATCACATGAAAAAGCCATATGTGGTGATGTTGACCTACAACCATCACAGACACACAACAAAGGCAACACTCATGGGGAAGCCAGTTCCCTGGAGGGAGAAAAGCAGGGAGCTCTCAGACTGTAATGACTATAGACTGTATGTATAGCACACATATACAAGGCATAGCAAAAGATCTACAAAACACTGCACGCAAAATCAAAAGTGTCACAATCCTTTCTACGCCACAGCAGGCATTGTGGCCTAAGCACATCGATCAACAAACCCCATCAAACTTTCGGGGAGACTAACAGAAGCTATGGGTTAGGTACATCTACACACAGCACAGCACGCAACCGCAGTGCACTACCCAGATTTCAGCCACCGTCTGCCATCATCAGCTGATCAGGCCCCTCTCTCACAAATCCGTGACTTCATAACAGTGTCCACTGATCAGCTAATAAGGACAGAAAGAGACCAGACAATTTCTACGTCTAAATTAGTACCTGTTCCCACTGTTCGGCGTCCATCGTATGTGTGTACCGTATGGCATGTGGGGGCTAAAAACACAACAAGTTATACAGTCTGAAATTACCATTTTGTTTGTCACTGAAGGTAGGGGGGGGGCAGCATTAAGGAAACTGTTGGGAAATTGTTGCTTTAAAGCTCTCTGGAAAATATGTGAGTCTGCAGAATCAATTGAAAATACCAGAGATGCCATAATCCCAGTGGTCTTGTAAAACTGCAGTGGCTTGTGTGCTTGTGTGTGTCTAAAATGTTCCTGACTTGGCTCCGCTCGGCTGTTAGAAGGAGAAAACGTGTCTCATGGAGCGTGTTGTGTAATCGTTATTGTGAAAAGCTGCTGGTGCAGGCACCGCATCTGAGCCCACGTGCCATGTGCAAAAAACTAAAAACACACATAGCTGGGATAGAAAACACAGTCTGATGTCATTTGCTAGATAATTCACTGATATGGAGAATTGAATTTGAGTCAGTGCGACCCCTCAGATGGCAGAAAATGAAGAGAGAGCACGAAGGATAAACACAGACTCCCATCCCCCCACCAGCTCTGGTCACAGTCCCTCATCAGCAGTACTGAGTGATGGCGCACAGGCTCAGAGAGCGCAGAGAGGAAGGGAACAGGAGGGGGAGGGGGGAGTGGAAGCTGCGGCAGCCATTTTATAAAGCAGCCTGGAAACAGGCAGAGATGCTCATTCCGGGGGAATATAAATCAGAAACCGGTGGCGCAGAATTATGCAATCAAATGGAAACAATAAATTACATTGATGCCATTCAAAGTCAGACTCTGATGTTGTGTAAATAAAAACACATTTCATTGTAATCAGCTCTTTAGAATCAGCAGCCTGCAGCGAGCAGCACTCACTACCTTCACCTTATATTCTCCTCCCTGCCTCCATCGCTCTCTCTGCCTGATAAGCTGCCCCTTGCAGCACAACAACATGTCAATATAGGAATTTTACCGGTGTGTCAGTGTACTCACCCGCTGGGTCCAGGTCGCTGTCCTTGGGTGAAACGCCAGTCATTGTTTGGGGGTTTTTGCTGTGAAGAGAACAGAAGATGCAACATGAGACGTGTGTTACACTGGGCCAACAGCTGGAACGTTGGAGGGGCACCATTTGGTTCATGAGATGTTGTTCTGCGGCTGACACAACTGTGTGTGAGGGTGTTTGTGTCTGTGTGCATCCTGTTGTGTGTCAGGCTGTGATGTAGAAAACCTCTTTGTTTCAGTAAGGCTCAACAAAGGGCTACAGATGGCAACAAATCTCTGTGTACTCAGGCAGCCATGTTGTTCCGAGAGCTGTGGAGCATAAAATGCTGCAGAGGAGCACAAACACACGCATGCACACACACACGCGCACACACACACAGACAAACATACACTCGCACTCAGACAAACATACACTCGCACTCAGACAAACAAATTGCAAAATGGGACACAGCTTATAAAACTGGAACTCAAAACTAAAACCAAAATGCAGATAGTCACATGTGTGAGCAATCGGCTATTTAACAATATAATAACCAAGAAAGAATAAACTAGTAGCAGCCAGAGGATGAAATGGAATGTTCATGATACGTGTATCAAAAAGAGATTCTCTCACTGGATGAACAAACACACAAAGATCAGTCTGAAATATATTCAAATGATTATGAGTGGAAACAAGCAGACAGAATGAAACTGTAACTCACCATATTCGATAACAGGGAGGATATTAAGTTTAAGTCCGGGAGAGACCTTCAAATATTATCATGTTTTTATTTTGATACCTAAATGTCATGGAGATACTGCTCTGGTCTCTCCCTGCTTCTCTCTATAAATGTCTTGAAGGCAACTGCGCTCCTGTCCATCTCTACCTCACTGACCATGTCACCGTGTCTTTTCCATCTCTCTGGCTCTTTCCCCTCTCTCTCAGACTCTCTTGTTGTGCACTGATGCAGTGAATAGACCCTTGGCTCGGCTCCAGATTCTGCCGCCTAATCGACACAAGAGCTCCCCCGAGAGAGAGGCCAGCAGGATGATGTGCTGCATTATTGAAAGAGCTGCTGTACCCGAGAGAATCATTGACAGGGGCAAAAGAACGGGGAGAGAAAAAAATACCGATGCTAAAGGAAGAGTATTGTGGAGCAAACTGGTGACTACCATAACTGGAGTGTCCCATAGGCAAGGGGGAAAAAAGACAAAACAAATGACTGCACCCATTAAAAATGGAATTACAGCAAAAACAGAGGTATGAAAGAACGCACTGTCTATGGACCTGTGTGACGGACACCACAAAGTGCTAGAGGGAGAGTGGATGTAAACAAAATGAGGAAGTTGAATAGCTTTCAGTGTTCTTTCAATAATACAATATTGAATAACCCTATAATTCGTTCAGTGTTCAGTCAAATTGGATCAAGTTTCATCGTTGTCTACAAAATAATTTGTTTCTCCCTGGTTATCACCAAATACAATTTATCTAGTCCTCAACACGAGAGGAAATAGTCAGATAAAGAGAAGACAGGTCTGCTTGCCCTCATCCTCATAACAAACTGCAATGCCAGAACTCACACGTTGTTGTTGTTATTACAACAGGAAATCATAGTGGGTGAGGAGGCCATATTTGACCTTGTATTCTCCTTCAGAGCAGAGCTTGGTCGATGTTTAGAGTCTAAAATTGGACTCAGAGTTGACTTTGTGTGCGTGGGCATGTGAGTCTGGCTGAGATTTGCTATAGGGAGAGAAAAGCATCGGCACATGGAGGTTAACATCCACAGAGAGGCCCAGCATTCCAGCTGAGTGACTCCTTCTCTACGCGTAAACATTCGCAGACACAGACTCGTCCTTTCCAAGGTCCAATCCCACTCCACATATATGAAGCATTTTATATATAGATGAGTTGATCTCAAAGTAAAAATGAAGGTTTTCAAAATGCCTTGATGGGAGAGAGAGAGAGAGAGAGAGAGAGAAGGTCAGACAGACACTCAGGCACGATCGGCCAGTGTAGAGAGATGAAGGGATTACAGCTCTGTGGGCCGGTTGTAAGACTTTCACGTCAGTCTGGAAGCTTTACACGCTGTCAGTCTGCGTTCCTTACGTCACGAAACTGAACTAAAGAGCTTTGAAAGTTCTTTAGGTGAATTACAACTGGACTAAGCTACAATGTGTGTCAGATGAAACACTATCATCTTCAGAGATGAGATGGATATTCATTACATGAGCACCGGATTCATCAGGGGGGGAATAAGCTGGACTGATCACAGGAACATCTGGACTCCATCCAACATGTATGTATGCATGTGAATGTTGAAACGTCTGAGTTACTAGCTTACCAATTATTTTATCATGACACACAAATATTTATTCAGGTGTACAAAGGAGAAACTGTTGTATCACCTGGTCCACCTGGTGCTCTTTGACCCTGATCCAGTTTTCTAACACACACACACACACTAACTGTATTGGTGTTAAAAGAACCATGGCTGGACTGCACCTGGTGCTGTTTGAAAAGAGGAAGTCGTTTCTATTCTGTTGCTCTGATAATCTTTATCACACACATGCACGCCATATAACCCAGAACAGATAGAGGCAGACACATTCACTCCCTCATGCTGTTTCCCAGCTATCTGACATTCTTGCCAAAGACAGAGTTGTTTCATGCTCGGCTAGTGGAAATATTGACTCTCTAAAATGCAAATTTTTATTGTTTATCCACTGTAAGGGGAAAAAACTCAGGACTGACAGGAGAAAAGCATAATATGCACTTCCTGGTTTTCATCTTCTTTTCCCGGAGACAAACATCATGACTCAATTGACAAAACCCTTGTGGACAGTTTCACTGAACCGCATGAGCCAGTTTGTCGCATGTGCAGCTTTTATCATCCATAAAAAGCCTATTTACAAAACACTTGGCCTCACTCGGTGCACGTGCCAACCCTCGTAAACTTCCACAGACTCTGAGACCGAAAAACCCATGATTATGGAAAAAGTCATACTGTGAGAAAAGTGATAATTTGAAAGATAGTGGAGGCAAATGATACCATTGCATTAAAATAGTGTGGCAGGCTCGTGACATCAGGATTACATGGCATGGTCCAGAGTCCCAAACTCTCCTGATCATGAGACTATTGCTTTAAAAAGAAAAGATTTGCCAAATAGATATAATAAGCTGTTAATCTGCTTCAGGGGAAGAAACGTAAAACTGACTTTCTCCTCAAACTTTCTGTGTTAGCACACTTTTAAATAGAGTGTGCCAGCCCAGTGCAAAGGAAAAGAGGGTAAGAAAGAAGGGCAGTGGGAAGGCGTAATGGCTCCAGGGTCCTGCTAAAATTACACACTTCTGCAGGGCTCCTTGTGCCTGATGCTTTTTACACACAATCTCACGCAAAGGCACATAAACACTCAGAGTGATAGCAAGAGCTCTTAAGCCATTACAGCCTGTGCCGTCTGTTGCTGTGGCACACGTGCGTAAAGCCATCCTTTCTTCCCCTTTATCTATCTCCCTCCACCTCTTTCCCTCTGTTGTCCTCATTGCACACGTGTCACTAGAGCAGAGAGACAGATGGCATCCTGCTAACCTCAGGGACAACCCCCTTCAATGCAGAGAGAGAATCTATGTTACACAGACGCACAAAACAAGAATTAGACGATGTTAAAGGGTAAACTGCGGGGAAGGAACAGTTACCATTAAAACACCAACGAAAAACAACAACCTTCAATCATCAACTCCACATTAAAGTGACTAAGGATGAATGGATTAAGGAGGACAAAATCCTTTTAGAATTCCCTTAAAATGACTCATCCTGGTGAGAGCACTGTCAGCCATTTTCTATATCTGACATGTGGTCATTATCTGGTCAGCCGTTCCTCCACAACCGACACTGAACACATTGAAAGGAGGATCTACAAATGATAATTAGAAACGGGAACACCACACTCATGTGATGCGGAGGCCTGGAGCCGATAACCAACAGTTCAGAGGACAGCAGGAAGTCAGGGGTCAGGCCACTGACCCCCTGGATTCCTGTTTTTCAGTCACCGCTTTATTCTTTGACTCTCTCTACCTCCCCCCCAGCCCTCTCACCATTTTCGTTCCTTGGCCCTTTTCCTCTCACTATCCCCCCCAACCCCTCCCCCCTCCCATCTCCCCCTGTCATCCTGTTCCCCTCTGTCTCTCAGCTATTCCACTGAGCCAACACTGCAGGACCTATTTTCATCTGTTGTCTCCACCTTTCCATCTGCTAGAAGCACTTATGTTCCCCCCCTCTCCCGTTTCTTCAGCGATCTTCATCTACGTTCTTTCAGCATTTTTCACTCAGTCTGTATCTTTACCATAAACAACAGTTCTTCTCAACCAGAAAATGAGAGACCTCATTTCCATCCATCGGGTAATATTAAATATTAAAGATTCTTCTCTCTGCCCAAATCTGTCATGTAGAAGCCTTAAGAGCTTTTTCTCCACGTAGAAAGCTTAATACATATAAGATACTGCAGAGCTGCGTGACTGAGGAAAGCAAGGTGCTTACCACTACTCTACTGTCAGGAATCAAAGCACCAAAACAGATATAAATATGACATGTGATGTTTTCAGATACTCCACAACCCATACATCCACACGCTTCTCTAACATCCAGATACATCCAAACTGAAACACCTGTATTGGTCGGGCCACACCTTTGCAAATTCAACCAAAGCAAATTCCCTCCCTCCAACTCGAGCCCTCACCTCATTCATTGAGTTCATAAGGTGCTTCCTGCTGAGTGTCATGTTGAGTGTGTTGTTTTGACTCAGCATTGGTGTCTTCATAAATACAAAGTCACTCCGGCTGGATAGGGTGGAGTAGCACGGCCTGTAAGTGCGAGTGTTTGGATCCTGGGAGCCTCCCACAACCTCCATGTAGCGGATAGGTCCATCACTGTTGAGCTGCAGGTGCAGGTCCTTGCTGGGCCTCTGATGGTAGCGGGTGGACCTGTGGCTGTCGTAGCAGCAGCAGTCGGAGTCTCCCAGGCCCGGGCTCCGGTGCCTTAGGCAGCGTATCATGAGGGCAACAAAGGTGATAAAGGAGACCGCTGATACACAGGCTAGAGAGATGATGAGGTACAAGGTGATGTCTGACATCCCTGTGCGGTGGTAAAAGGGCGTGTGGCGAGGGCTTGCTGGTGCATCAACGGCTGTGCTCTTCTCATCCACGGTTACTGTAATGTTCACAGAACAAGACTTGGGCGGTTCACCATTGTCCTGAATGATAACCAAAATGTCATAGGCGGAGCCCTCCTCCTCCTCGGCCCATTTGTGGGCTGTGCGGAGCTCACCTGTGTGTGGCCCAATACGAAACATTCCAGCATTTGGTCCCGGGGCTATGGAGTAAAACAGCCATGCATTGTGCCCACTGTCTGCATCCACCCCTACAAGTTTATTTATGAGGTGCCCTGGGCCTGCAGATGGAGGCACAGTGAGCTGTAATCCTTTCTCTTTTGGGAAGGAGGGATATACAATGACTGGTGCATTGTCATTTACATCCACCACAAACACATGCACAGTGACATTAGCGGTCCGTGGGGGCACCCCAGCATCCCGGGCCTGCACCTCAATACGGAATGCATTGAGCTGCTCATGATCCAGAGAGCGCATGCTGTAGATGTGGCCGTTATCTTGGTTAATGTAGACATAAGAAGCAATGGGTGAGCCCTGCACCATGCTGGGAAGGATGGAGTATGATATGCGAGCGTTGTCCCCGAGGTCTGGGTCAGTGGCTGAAACAGCTGCTATGGGGGAACTGGGAGCGTTGCTCTCGGGGATGTCCACAGAGTATTTACCCTGAGAGAAAGTTGGAGCATTGTCATTCACATCAGAGAGCTCCACCACAAAGGTGATCTGTGATGAGAGGCGTGGTGAACCAGCATCAGTGGCCCTGATGACCACTGTGTACTCTGGGACAGTCTCACGGTCCAGGTTGCCAGATGTGATGAGGCTGTAATGCATGCCAAAGGCTGGAATAAGTTTAAATGGCAAACCTGGTTGGACAGTCAATGTAACCTCTCCATTCACACCCGAGTCCAGGTCCCGGGCACTTATGAGGGCTATGGCTGTCTCTGGTGCAGAGTCCTCTCTAATAGGACTGGTCAGTGACGTCAGCGTGACCTCTGGTGCGTTGTCATTCACATCAACAATGTCCACTAGGACGTTACATGAGCCCTCCATAGCAGGAGAGCCCCCATCTCTGGCCTGCACCGTGATGTGGTACGCAGTGGCCTTCTCATAGTCCACATGGCCCTTCACACGGATCTCCCCGCTTTTAGAATCCACACTGAAAAGTCTGAGGACCCCCTCTGGTGTATATTTACTAAAAAGAAATGAGATTTCTCCATTGTTGCCGGAATCCGCGTCAGTTGCGTTCAACTTTGTGATTAAAGTGCCCAGCGCAACATTTTCTAACAGTCTAACTTTATTCACTGGTTCGTCAAAGACGGGCGCATTGTCATTTACATCCAGCACTTTAATGAGCATAAGTGTTGAGCCAGATTTCTCCGGCTGTCCCCCGTCTACAGCTGTGAGCATCAGGCGAAACTTGGCCAGCGTCTCCCTGTCCAGAGGTTTATCCACCACGAGCTCTGGAAACTTACTGCCGTCACTTTTAGTTTCCACGTTCAAAGTGAAAAAGTCATTTGCTGCAAGATGGTACGTGCGTAACGAGTTGGTCCCCACGTCCGGGTCGTGCGCGCTCTCCAAGCGGAACCTTGTGCCCGGCGCGGCCGCCTCTGATATCTCCAACGAAATGTTGCTGGTCGGAAAGTGCGGCGCGTTGTCATTCACATCCAGAATCACCACCACCACACGATGGATCTCTAATGGATCATCAAGAACTATTTGAAGGTGGAGCGTACACGTTAAACTCAGTTCGCACATCTGCTCCCGGTCTATACTTTGTTTGATGACCAAATCGCCGGTCGCCTGCTTCACCTCGAAGTACTGAGTGGAGGAATCCGAGACCACCCGCAGCCTCCTCTGCTCGATCCGCTGGGCAGTCAGACCCAAGTCTTTTGCGATATTCCCAACGAGGGAGCCCGGGCTTAGTTCCTCCGATACGGAATAGCTGAGCTGAGCGGACGCACAGGAGAAGCCGGCGAGATACAAGCAAATGCTCCACAGCCTCCCTCCTCTGGAGCGCTTCCTCTGCCCGGAGTCCATTGTGCTGCGCTCCGAGGATCCGGGGGAAAGTTTTCTAACTTCTTCTCTCACCGTAACGTGTCCATGGTAGTTTTACAACCGGGCTGTCCCTCTCGAGGGCGAACATTTCCGTTTTAAAAACAGGGCGATGGGAAGTTTCGAAGTTATCATGACGGCCGACGTGCGAGAGAAAACGAGGGCGAAAATCAAAGTTTTTTTTCCCGTCTCCGCTGAAACTCTGCTCTGTCTCCCCCGCCTCAACTCCCCTCATGGGCGGGGAGAGGCCACTGAGGGCCTCCCCTCTCATTGGAGGACAGGGCTGGACCAGCGCTGTCACACAGCTCACACACTCCCTCACACACTCCCTCACACACTGAAAACTTTATTCAGTCACTCCACTTCCACCGAGAGGCGAGTACCAGTCTCACAGCTCAGAGGTTGGAGAGGACAATGCCGAGGGAAAAGCCGGAGGAAGGATCGGTGCTTTTTCTTGGATAATGACGAATTGATTTGTAAAGAGTGAATTTGTGCATTTATTGTTACAAACACACGCACGCACGCACACGCACGCTCCCACGAATAGCTCCTTAGAGCAGTAAGAGGTGGCGGTTATTTATAGCGATGACATTTGTAACCGCAGGGGGGGCATAGTTTCCAAAGTGTTTTTTGCCCTGAAACCCAAGCGCACATCAAAGTAAAGCTGGAGTCCAACTTCATTGGGCAATAAAATGAAGGCGTTCTATTGAAAATGCTTTCCAATAAATCACAGCTATAAAAATGCCAACGTAATGTAGCTCAAACTAAAGTGCATTTATTAAAGTATAATAAAGTCAAATAATTGCTGCAGACAATACAAAAGAACATTATTGGAGTTAGAATGAATGGACAAAAGAGGAAGGTTGGAAAAAAATATTAAAATAATAACCTGGACATGAGGATTTTAAATGAACTGTTTTACCTAACATTAAGAAGTGCCAAATTAAATTAGGATTATGTTATAATATATAACTAAAACTAAAAAGTCACTATCTTACTAAAGTTATAGCCACTTTTAATACATTTTACTAAGAATATTGAGACATTTCATTCAGGCCCGAAACAAATGGTCTGTCACGCAATAAGAGTTATAACATAAGTGTTGAAAACCTCCCCCATAGAGAAGTTGTGCCATCTGGTTTTCGTTGTTTAGAAGCACCACACACACTTAATTAGTAAACTTCTCTTGATCAAACTTTTAAATACACAATTTTAGGAATCGCCTTTTCGTTTTCTGCTCACCTGCTGGCTCTCAAAGGTCCAGGTGCTGTCGGGTAAAGACGCATCCAGGACACTGATCACCTCCTTAAAGTCAGTGGTGCTGCTGGGCTTAATCATAGTGAAGTCACTGTACTCGGACATTGGAGACATACAGGACCGGAAGGACTGACTCTGAGACAACATGTCTCCTCCCATAACCTCCACGTACTTTATGGGTCCATCAGTGTTCAGCTGAATCTGCAGGTTTCTGTTGGGGTTCTTGTAACCATCATAGTCCCCCTGTCTCATGCAGCAACTACCGCTGCTTCTGCTGCTCCTGATGCATTTAACCGCTAAGATGAGAAAAGTCACCAGAGACAGCACGGACACCGAGGCCAGAGAGAGAATCAAATACAGGGTGATTCTCCCAGTTTTCTTGCTGGGCTCGGTCACTTTCTGTCGGAGGTCTAAGATGGGCTCATGGAGACCGTCCTCCAGCTGGATGGACACCGTGACGGTGGAGGACTGGACCGGATCCCCGTCGTCCTTGATCTCTATAAGCAGCCTCTGAGAGGAGTCGTCCTGCTCGGACACAGCGCGTTTAGTCCTCACCTCCCCTGTGTACAGATTGACAGTGAACAGGGAGGCGTCTGTGGCCTCCGCCACTTTGTAGGAGATCCAGGCGTTATGGCCCGAGTCCGCGTCCACGGCCGTCACCTTAGTGACCAGGTGACCCGCTTTAGCGGAGCGGGGCATCCTCTGATGAGAGAGGGAGCCCAGGACAGCGGAGGAGGGGTAAATAACAGAGGGGGCGTTGTCGTTCTGGTCGAGGATAAAAACATGGACGGTGGTGTTGCTGCTGAGAGACGGAGAGCCCTGATCCTTTGCCTGAACCTGAATCTGAAACACCTTCAGTTTCTCATAGTCAAACGAGTGCATGCTGTAGATGCTGCCGTTATCTGAGTTAATGTAAACATACGAGGAGACAGAAACGTCCTGCACTTTAGAGTCCAGTATGGAGTAAGAGATTTTAGCGTTTTCACCAAAATCCAGGTCAGCGGCTGATACTGAGTACAGTATAGATCCTGGTACCCCATTCTCTTTTAAATACACATTATAGGAGGGCTGAGAGAATACAGGAGGGTTGTCATTCACATCATTGATGCTGACTGGTATGATTTTCTTACTGGACAGAGGAGGCGAGCCTGAGTCAGTGGCTGTTATTTCAATATCATAGTGTGAGCAGCTCTCCCTGTCTAAAGTACCACTGGTAACCAGTGCGTAATTATTAGAAAAAGACGGTTTCAGAGCGAAGGGGAAGCCCTTGGTGAGTTGCAACGTTACTTTGCCATTATCAGCAGAATCAAGATCACGCGCACTGATCAGGGCCACTACTGTACCACTTGGTGCGTCCTCGCGCACTGGCTTTGGCTGAGACGTGAGGACTATTTCAGGAGCGTTGTCATTAAAATCAGTAATATCAACCTGCACGCGGCAGTGTCCCTCCATTTCAGGGCTGCCTTTGTCTTTTGCAGTGACATCGATGTCAAACGACTTTACAGTTTCATAGTCTAACTCCCCTTTCAGACTGATTTCACCCGTTATAGAGTTAATATCGAAAATTGACGACACAGAATCTGGAGTCCGGGAGCCAAATGAGAATTCGACTTGACCATTCAAACCTTCATCTGCATCTGTTGCTTTGGGTTTTATCACAACAGTTCCCTTCATACTTTTTTCACCGAGTGTTACTTTATAAACGTTCTTTTCAAAAACTGGAAAATTATCATTTATATCCAGCACGGTTATGGTTATTTGGGACGTTCCTGATCGAACTGGATTCCCTCCGTCTAATGCTGTTAGTAAGATTTTGTGAACAGCTTTCTTTTCTCGATCTAGTGGCTTATCTAAGACAAGTTCCGGAACGGTCTTACCACCCTCTATCTCTTTGATTCTGAGGGAACAACACTCATTTTTACTAAGAGTATACGATTTTAGTGAATTGCTGCCAACGTCTGGGTCCGTTGCGCTCTCCAAAGGAAAGCGTGTGCCAACTGCTGCTAATTCTACTATTTTTAAAGATAATTCGTTTGAAATGAAACCTGGTGAATTGTCATTAATATCTCGTATTTCCACCTCAATGCGATGCAACTGTAGCGGGTCCTCAATGACCACTTGCAGAGGTAGAACACAGCTGGCGCTTTGTCCACATAAAGCCTCTCTGTCTATTCTGTCATTCACCACCAGCTCGCCCTTCCCCGCATCCACAGTGAAATACTGCTTACCAGCCTCGGAAGCGACTCGCAGCTTACGGTCAAAAATCTCAGACAGTCCTAACCCAAGATCTTTGGCTAGATTTCCTACCACAGAGCCCTGTTTTAGTTCCTCCGGGATGCTGTAACGAGTCTGTGCGTCTATTATACTCCACAAGAGAAAGAAGTGATGCCACCATAGCGCCTGCCATCTCCAGTCACGGTATCCCATTGTCTTTGTCATCCGTGATTCAGTAAAATGCATCAATTCCAATCCACAGGAACAAAGAACATAAAGTCAAAATCCACATCCCAAGAGCGTGACATATTCCGTTAAAAAGAAGCCCGTTTATGGACAAAAAAATTTATGAAGAATTGACATGATTCCCTCGATTATATTCAACATTTACCTACACTCTCTCTCCCCCATTCTGAGCAATGTGGTTTTGGTGCTGAAGCTGCATGGGGGAGGGAGTAGATCTCTTTGTACAGTTCGAAATGGTATTGGTGCACAGCATCCACCCCTCACATCCAATGAGAGCAGCACTAAGCAGCGCCGTTAAAGACACACTCATCAATTGCACTGTTATGAATGAGCGAGTGAAGAGTCAGAGGGAGATGTATTTAAACATATCAACGCATCAAATAAATGAAATATGTATAAATGTATTAAGTTGATGCCTAGATTACATTAAAAGTATGTTTAAAATTAAATTGCATTGACACAATATGTGTTTCAATGTATTTGATGCCTAAATACCATCAGCCCCCTTTACGTATATCAGTTAAAAAAATAAACAGACAGACCAGTCATGAAATAGATGAAAAAAGTTGAGTGAATTAGATTTATGTTCATGGATTTTCAGTGTTACACCCTGCGTCAATGCCTCAAACAACAATTTATTCACTGGCCGTCCACAGGTCTCATGGGTCAGAGTCGCTGTCCATCCCTTTGGTGCTGAAAGTCTCAGATCGAGAAGCTCTGCAGTTTCTAACACACTTATATGTTTTACGTAAACTCTATATTTAAATATTTCGATTTTATATTTTCATTTTCATTTGATACATATATTATTTAATTAGTTAATAGAACCACATATAAATGCAATTGTCTGTTTAGTTGTTGAGAACGCTGAGATTTCCCACAAACAAATAACATTCTGTGTTTGCCACGTCTGTATTACACCATGCTCACCTGCTGGCTCTCAAAGGTCCAGGTGCTGTCCGGTAAAGACGCATCCAGGACACTGATCACCTCCTTAAAGTCAGTGGTGCTGCTGGGCTTAATCATAGTGAAGTCACTGTACTCGGACATTGGAGACATACAGGACCTGAAGGACTGACTCTGAGACAACATGTCTCCTCCCATAACCTCCACGTACTTTATGGGTCCATCAGTGTTCAGCTGAATCTGTAGGTTTCTGTTGGGGTTCTTGTAACCATCATAGTCCCCCTGTCTCATGCAGCAACTACCGCTGCTTCTGCTGCTCCTGATGCATTTAACCGCTAAGATGAGAAAAGTCACCAGAGACAGCACGGACACCGAGGCCAGAGAGAGAATCAAATACAGGGTGATTCTCCCAGTTTTCTTGCTGGGCTCGGTCACTTTCTGTCGGAGGTCTAAGATGGGCTCATGGAGACCGTCCTCCAGCTGGATGGACACCGTGACGGTGGAGGACTGGACCGGGTCCCCGTCGTCCTTGATCTCTATAAGCAGCCTCTGAGAGGAGTCGTCCTGCTCGGACACAGCGCGTTTAGTCCTCACCTCCCCTGTGTACAGATTGACAGTGAACAGAGAGGCGTCTGTGGCCTCCGTGACTTTGTAGGAGATCCAGGCGTTATGGCCCGAGTCCGCGTCCACGGCCGTCACCTTAGTGACCAGGTGACCCGCTTTAGCGGAGCGGGGCATCCTCTGGTGAGAGAGGGAGCCCAGGACAGCGGAGGAGGGGTAAATAACAGAGGGGGCGTTGTCGTTCTGGTCGAGGATGAAAACATGGACGGTGGTGTTGCTGCTGAGAGACGGAGAGCCCTGATCCTTTGCCTGAACCTGAATCTGAAACACCTTCAGTTTCTCATAGTCAAACGAGTGCATGCTGTAGATGCTGCCGTTATCTGAGTTAATGTAAACATACGAGGAGACAGAAACGTCCTGCACTTTAGAGTCCAGTATAGAGTAAGAGATTTTAGCGTTTTCACCAGAATCCAGGTCAGAGGCTGATACTGAGTACAGTATAGATCCTGGTACCCCATTCTCTTTTAAATACACATTATAGGAGGGCTGAGAGAATACAGGAGGGTTGTCATTCACATCAGTGATGCTGACTGGTATAATTTTCTTACTGGACAGAGGAGGCGAGCCTGAGTCAGTGGCTGTTATTTCAATATTATACTCTGAGAAACTTTCTCTATCTAGACTACCCCTTGTCACCAGCGCATAATTATTAGAAAATGAAGGCTTCAAAGCTAGAGGAGAATCTTTTGGAAGTTTCAATGTCACTTTTCCATTATCACCCGAGTCAAAGTCCCGAGCAGTGAGCAGAGCAACTACAGTGCCACTCGGTGCGTCCTCGGGCACTTGGCTCGGTTTGGAAGTAAGAACAATTTCTGGAGCATTATCATTCATGTCTACCACCTCCACTTGAACACGACAATGACCTTCCATTTCAGGAATGCCTTTATCTTTTGCGTTAATGTCAATCTCGTGTATTGCAACGTTTTCATAATCCAACTGTCCAATAAGCATTATTTCTCCTGTTTCCGGGTTTATCTGAAAAATAGACAACATCGTATCTGGTGTATGGTCAGCAAATGAATATTCAATCTCACCATTAATACCCTCATCTGCGTCTGTTGCTTCCACCTTTAAAATCATTAAGCCACTTTGACTATTTTCAGGAAGACTTATTTTATACAAAGCCTTTTTGAAAACCGGGACATTGTCGTTGTTGTCTAATACGGTCACTATAATCTTTGATGTTCCAGTTTTCACAGGACTTCCCCCATCTAACGCCGTCAGCAGTAAGGTGTGGATGTTTTGTTTTTCTCTATCTAACGGTTTTTCTAATACAAGCTCTGGCACTTTTCGTCCATTAGCTAAGTCTTTAATTTTCAAACTAAAACATTCATCTTTGCTGAGGCTGTACGATTTTAGTGAATTACTACCCACGTCGAGGTCTTGTGCGGTCTCCAAAGGGTAGCGCGCACCCACCGCTGTCAGCTCCGCTATTTTCAGATTTTTTTCTTTGCTGAGAAAATTCGGGGAATTGTCGTTGACATCTCTTATTTCTACCTCTATTCGATACAGATGTAACGGGTTCTCTATTACAACCTGCAGAGGTACAACACAGCTGGTGCTTTGTCCACATAAAGCCTCTCTATCTATTCTTTCGTTCACCACCAGCTCGCCCTTCCCCGCATCCACAGTGAAATACTGCTTACCAGCCTCGGAGGCGACTCGCAGTTTACGATCAAAAATGTCTGATAATCCCAAACCAAGATCTTTGGCTAGATTTCCTACCACAGAGCCCTGTTTTAATTCCTCCGGGATGCTGTAACGAGTCTGTGCGTCTGCTATACTCCACAAGAGAAAGAAGTGATGCCACCAAAGCGCCTGCCATCTCCAGTCTCGGTATCCTATTGTCTTTGTCATCCTTGGTCCATTAGAATATGTTATTTTCCATCGAGGTGTTGTTCACGCAGTCAGATCAACATAAATTCCACAGGCAGAATGGACATTTCCTCATAATTAACTCCAAGATAGGTTATAATAAATAAGACCTAAATGCCAGACGCCATCGAATACGCACATCTCTCCTCCGGCTCTGACACTGTGTTTGTTACCGTGGTGAGACAGAAAGGGGGATGGAGTAGATCTCTTTGTACAGTGCTCCATGCTATTGGATCAGCAGCCATCTTTGCTGTCCAATCACAGAGAGCCAAGTCTGCCCCCCCCTCCCCTCCGTCACAGACAGCAGTGAGGTGAGGGGAGAGAGATTTATGTGATAATTTAACTTGAATTATCACATAAAAAATTGAAGAAAACAAAGAAAAACGCCACATAAAATGTGTCTTTATATTTAATAATTGAGAAACAAATTTATATCTAAGTTTCAGCGATTGCTGCTGCCATATTTTCTTTTGCAATCAATAATAAATCAATCAAAAAAACTGTTCCCATTTAGTTTTATTATATTACCAAATATTCCATTCGCTAAAATATTATATTGGTTCCTAGTTATATACCCATGATCAACTTGATTTTCTGATTATAGTGAGACAACAGCAGTGTGTCAATGCTGCTGTTGCAAGTTTGCTTTGCAAGTTTAAACTCGGGATATTGAAGGCTATAGAAGATAATGAAAGATGCATGAATGGAAACAAATGTTAAATAACACACTTTTAAATGTTGTATGTGCGATAATCATATCATACGTTTGAAGCAACAAAAACAACAAAACTGAAAAACAACCAAGTCAAAACACTATACTTCCATAATTCCTTCATTGATATAAACCGACCCTGAGGGTTAAAAATGAACTTATCGGCCAAAAATAACTGAAATTGTGTGACGTCCATTGTTATCTGCTCACCTGCTGGCTCTCAAAGGTCCAGGTGCTGTCCGGTAAAGACGCATCCAGGACACTGATCACCTCCTTAAAGTCAGTGGTGCTGCTGGGCTTAATCATAGTGAAGTCACTGTACTCGGACATTGGAGACATACAGGACCTGAAGGACTGACTCTGAGACAACATGTCTCCTCCCATAACCTCCACGTACTTTATGGGTCCATCAGTGTTCAGCTGAATCTGCAGGTTTCTGTTGGGGTTCTTGTAACCATCATAGTCCCCCTGTCTCATGCAGCAACTACCGCTGCTTCTGCTGCTCCTGATGCATTTAACCGCTAAGATGAGAAAAGTCACCAGAGACAGCACGGACACCGAGGCCAGAGAGAGAATCAAATACAGGGTGATTCTCCCAGTTTTCTTACTGGGCTCGGTCACTTTGTGTCGGAGGTCTAAGATGGGCTCATGGAGACCGTCCTCCAGCTGGATGGACACCGTGACGGTGGAGGACTGGACCGGGATCCCCGTCGTCCTTGATCTCTATAAGCAGCCTCTGAGAGGAGTCGTCCTGCTCGGACACAGCGCGTTTAGTCCTCACCTCCCCTGTGTACAGATTGACAGTGAACAGAGAGGCGTCTGTGGCCTCCGTCACTTTGTAGGAGATCCAGGCGTTATGGCCCGAGTCCGCGTCCACGGCCGTCACCTTAGTGACCAGGTGACCCGCTTTAGCGGAGCGGGGCATCTTCTGATGAGAGAGGGAGCCCAGGACAGCGGAGGAGGGGTAAATAACAGAGGGGGCGTTGTCGTTCTGGTCGAGGATAAAAACATGGACGGTGGTGTTGCTGCTGAGAGACGGAGAGCCCTGATCCTTTGCCTGAACCTGAATCTGAAACACCTTCAGTTTCTCATAGTCAAACGAGTGCATGCTGTAGATGCTGCCGTTATCTGAGTTAATGTAAACATACGAGGAGACAGAAACGTCCTGCACTTTAGAGTCCAGTATAGAGTAAGAGATTTTAGCGTTTTCACCAAAATCCAGGTCAGAGGCTGATACTGAGTACAGTATAGATCCTGGTACCCCATTCTCTTTTAAATACACATTGTAGGAGGGCTGAGAGAATACAGGAGGGTTGTCATTCACATCAGTGATGCTGACTGGTATCATTTTCTTACTGGACAGAGGAGGAGAGCCTAAATCAGTGGCAATAATGTCGATCTTATACTCTGAGAAACTCTCTCGGTCTAAAGTTGCACCAGTAACCAGTGCGTAATTGTCTGAAAAAGAGGGTTTCAGAGATGAAAGGAGAATTCTTCGGGAGCTGTAAAGACACTTTACCGTTGTCCCCTGAATCAAGGTCTCGGGCGCTAATTAACGCAACAACACTGTTCCACTCGGTGCGTCTTCAGGCACAGAGTTTGGTTGAGAGGTCAGGAATATATTCTGGAGCATTATCGTTAACATCAACCACCTCGATGTGCACAGTACAGCGACCCTCCATTCTTGGAGCTCCCTTTGTCTTTTGCACAAATGTCAATTTCGTAATTTTGTGTTTGTTTCGAAATCCAATTGCCCTGCGAGTCGTATTTCTCCAGTTAACGAATCAAGATTAAACATAGACAGGACAGTATCTGGTGTGTGGGTTCCAAATGAATACTCTACTTCTCCATTCGGGCCTTCATCAATATCTTTTGCTGTAAGTTGTATGATAGATGCACCTTCTACACTATTTTCGCTTATGGAAACTTTATAAATATTTTTCTCAAATACAGGAATATTATCATTATTATCAAGCACATTAATGATTATAACACAGGTCCCAGATTTCACTGGGTTTCCCTCCGTCTATAGCTGTTAATTTGAGCTGATGTGTCGCCTTTTTCTCCCTGTCGAGAGATTTAGATAAGACGAGCTCTGGAACTTTCCTCCCACCAGATACGTCTTTTATCTTTAAACTAAAATACTCATCTTTTACTTATGGTATAGGACCTCACTGAATTCACTCCGAGATCAAGATCTTTAGCGGTCTCCACTGGAAAACGTGCCCCTGCCGCTGTCGACTCTGCTATTTCTAATATAATATCTTGCGATGGAAATTTGGGGGAATTATCATTAATATCCTGTATTTCCACCTCGACTCGGTACAACTGCAAAGGTTGATCAATAACAACTTGCAGAGTCAACACACAGCTGGCGCTTTGTCCACATAAACGCCTCTCGGTCTATTCTGTCATTCACCACCAGCTCGCCCTTCCCCGCATCCACAGTGAAATACTGCTTACCAGCCTCGGAGGCGACTCGCAGCTTACGGTCAAAAATCTCAGACAGTCCTAACCCAAGATCTTTGGCTAGATTTCCTACCACAGAGCCCTGTTTTAGTTCCTCCGGGATGCTGTAACGAGTCTGTCCGTGTATTATACTCCACAAGAGAAAGAAATGATGCCACCAAAGCGCCTGCCATCTCCAGTCCCGGTATCCCATTGTCTTTGTCATCCCCGGTCCGTTCGAATTATTTCCCAGTGAGGTAATCGAAAAGAAAATTGTTACCACCCATTTCCACGAGGCATTAATCTAAAACAAATTTCCAAAATCGCCTCATGACAAAAAGTAAAATGAATATTATTCCTTCTAGTTCCGAGAAGAGCATCACTCCCTCTCATTCAGCACATTGCACTGTAAGTGTTGATGGTGCTGAGGCTGCATGGGGGAGGGAGTAGATCTCTTTGTATAGTTCTATGTTTTTCACTGGTGGACTATATTCATCTCTATCATCCAATAGGAAGGGAGGTGAGCAGTGCTGTTAAAGAGACAGTCGCCCTTCAGAGAATCCGCCTCAATGCATTTACAGTGTGTAGTGAAATTCCAGCTGCTTCACGTGGCCAATAATGTTACTGCACCTAAAATAATATTATGAGTGCAACAATACTGATCTGGTTGTTCGAACCTTAGATTAAACAAAACAACTGTTGTGATTTGAACAAGAAAAAATAACAGAGAGAGCCGTTTACGTCAGTTATAAGAAAACCTACTCAAGGTGTCGCTGTTCATGTGTCTGGTGCTGAAACAAACTGCCATTATCAGAGCATTTAAATAAACAAGGGCACTTTATAATATAAACAGAACTGAATACACACTTTTAATTTAAACGATATACTTCTGTGGATAATAATAAATAATAGAAGGACTTAAAAGCAACAACCACTTTTGCAGCACAGGATGTCCATGAGTAACAAAAGCCCCGCAAAAGGGCGAGGATTTGTTAGTGAAGATGACGGGGTTGAAATGAGGAGAGATTAACATGTTAGTATTTCGTTTCTATTTGTAATGTGACATCAACAATTGAAAGAAATTATAAAATAACATGAAAGTACTGTGTGTGATAACACACGTTTCACCCTCACCAGACCTCAAGTGAAGGTAACTAAAAATACCCCAAACAAAGTCAAGACTGATGTTTGTGACCTGTAGCCAATATTTATATAAATTAAAACTCCATGTAACCAGAAGGAAGTTGCATACCTGAATGACAGAAATATTGAATGAAACGACATACGATTACATAATGGCTCTCCTATATTTTTCTGCTCACCTGCTGGCTCTCAAAGGTCCAGGTGCTGTCCGGTAAAGACGCATCCAGGACACTGATCACCTCCTTAAAGTCAGTGGTGCTGCTGGGCTTAATCATAGTGAAGTCACTGTACTCGGACATTGGAGACATACAGGACCGGAAGGACTGACTCTGAGACAACATGTCTCCTCCCATGACCTCCACGTACTTTATGGGTCCATCAGTGTTCAGCTGAATCTGCAGGTTTCTGTTGGGGTTCTTGTAACCATCATAGTCCCCCTGTCTCATGCAGCAACTACCGCTGCTTCTGCTGCTCCTGATGCATTTAACCGCTAAGATGAGAAAAGTCACCAGAGACAGCACGGACACCGAGGCCAGAGAGAGAATCAAATACAGGGTGATTCTCCCAGTTTTCTTGCTGGGCTCGGTCACTTTGTGTCGGAGGTCTAAGATGGGCTCATGGAGACCGTCCTCCAGCTGGATGGACACCGTGACGGTGGAGGACTGGACCGGGTCCCCGTCGTCCTTGATCTCTATAAGCAGCCTCTGAGAGGAGTCGTCCTGCTCGGACACAGCGCGTTTAGTCCTCACCTCCCCTGTGTACAGATTGACAGTGAACAGAGAGGCGTCTGTGGCCTCCGCCACTTTGTAGGAGATCCAGGCGTTATGGCCCGAGTCCGCGTCCACGGCCGTCACCTTAGTGACCAGGTGACCCGCTTTAGCGGAGCGGGGCATCCTCTGATGAGAGAGGGAGCCCAGGACAGCGGAGGAGGGGTAAATAACAGAGGGGGCGTTGTCGTTCTGGTCGAGGATAAAAACATGGACGGTGGTGTTGCTGCTGAGAGACGGAGAGCCCTGATCCTTTGCCTGAACCTGAATCTGAAACACCTTCAGTTTCTCATAGTCAAACGAGTGCATGCTGTAGATGCTGCCGTTATCTGAGTTAATGTAAACATACGAGGAGACAGAAACGTCCTGCACTTTAGAGTCCAGTATAGAGTAAGAGATTTTAGCGTTTTCACCAAAATCCAGGTCAGAGGCTGATACTGAGTACAGTATAGATCCTGGTACCCCATTCTCTTTTAAATACACATTATAGGAGGGCTGAGAGAATACAGGAGGGTTGTCATTCACATCAGTGATGCTGACTGGTATCATTTTCTTACTGGACAGAGGAGGCGAGCCTGAGTCAGTGGCTGTAATTTCAATATTATATTCTGAGAAAACTCTCCCTGTCTAAAGCACCACTGGTAACCAGTGCGTAATTATTGGAAAATGATGGGTTTTAGAATAAAAGGAGAACCTCTGGGAAGCTGTAAAGTAACTTTACTGTTATCGCCCTGAATCAAGGTCTCTGACTTTGAGCAAAGCAACAACTGTACCACTGCGAGAGTCTTCGGGTACAGAAGTGGGTTTTGAGGTCAGCAGTATTTCTGGGGGATTGTCATTTACGTCTAACACATCCACCTGCACACTGCAGTGACCCTTCCGTTTAGGCAAGCCTTTGTCTTTCGCACTTATGTCTATTCTATACGAGGTTTGATCTTCATGGTCTAACTGTTCTTTTCAAATATAAATCTCCAGTTACAGCATCTACATGAAACAACGACAGCACGGATGGTGGTGTGTGAATGCCAAGTGAGTACTCAACTTCACCGTTTGGACCCTCGTCTATGTCGGTGGCTTTTGTTGTGATAAAAACGTAGCCATTTAGCACTGTTTTCTTGAACAGCCACTTTATAAAGGCTTTTTTCAAAAATGGCACATTATCATTATTATCAAGAACTGTTATCGTTATTTTTGAAGTTCCGGATTTGACCGGGTTTCCTCCGTCCACAGCAGTGAGAAATAAATTGTGAATCGCCTTTTTCTCTCGATCTAATGATTTATTTAAAACTAATTCGGGTAATTTTCTTCCATTTTCAATTTCTTTCACTTTTAAAATGAAGCAGTCGTCTTTGCTTAGACGTGTACGTCTTCAATCCGTTACTCCCAACATCGGGAATCCTCTGCGCTCTCTAAAGGGAAAACGCACACCTACAACGGTGGATTCAGCAATTTCTATTATATGATCGCTTTGTGAGAAAACGAGGAGCGTTGTCGTTCACGTCTCTTATTTCCACTTCTATCCGGTGTAAACTGTAACGGGTTCTCAATAACAACTGCAGAGGTAGAACACAGCTGGCGCTTTGTCCACATAGAGCCTCTCTGTCTATTCTGTCGTTCACCACCAGCTCGCCCTTCCCCGCATCCACACTGAAATACTGCTCCTCAGCCTCAGAGGCGACTCGCAGCTTGCGATCGAAAATCTCAGACAGTCCCAAACCAAGATCTTTGGCTAGATTTCCTACCACAGAGCCTCGCTCCAGCTCCTCCGGGATGCTGTAACGCGTCTGTCCGTCTGTTGTACTCCACAAGAGAAAGAAATGATGCCACCAAAGCGCCTGCCATCTCCAGTCTCCGTATCCCATTCTCTTTGTCATCCTCGGTCCCTTACAACAGGACGTTATTTCCCACCGACGCATCATTTCGAATAAAGACGACAATATAAAAATCCATCAAAGAGGAACTTGCTGTTCTCCAAAGATATCCACATGTATGCATCCTGACGTGCGAATTGAAGTTATGTTATTTAATCTGAGTGTTCCAACGCATCCTCCTCTCATCTCGGGTCGGAGCAATGTACTGGCTACAGTGTTGAGAATGGATGGGGGAGGGAATAGATCTCTTTGTACAGCTCCTAATCCTATTGGTGCAGAGCATCTAACCTGCATCCAATGAGCTTGAAACAGAAATGTGCTACAGCCCCAGCAGTGCAAATCAAGAATGCATGAAATGGCACACGCAGGTGCTTTTTCCCCAGAATACTTATTAAAAATCAACCCAGAAGCTGTCGATCGTATGTTAATTCATTTTACTGATCAGAATTGCAACAATTCCTGCAATTTTAGTCAGACTGCTATTCATATATTTTATTTCACATCAGTTATGCAAGATGTGTAAATATGAAGTACACACTAATGTAATAAGATAAGAGGAAACTTTGAGCACAGGCTAAGATTTAATTATATAGATAGGACTATGAAGGACATATGTTCAAAAGTCACGTGCTTTGAGTCACAATCAATCACCCAGTCATGAAGCTCTACAGCAACAAAAGGCAGTTTATTTAAGTCTGATATATCTGAAGCAGCATAGGAGTTGTAATGCTAAATATACAATAGGTCATTATCCTACATAGACACGAAGGCTATTGTAGTACCTTTTATTTTATTATTAAAACTCTCCTTAATTTATAGAGCGTGAAGTTATTTCAGCGTAAAATGTTCAGTTGCATGTGAGTAGGAAATACATGTGACTATCTCGCTCATTTATGTGAAAAGACAGAAATGAATGATATAAATTTCAATATATGATACTTGAAAATAGTGGCATAACAATTCTAGTCCCTCCGGACAGACAGACAATGAATCAAATATAGTCTTGGTTGAAATGTGCATATAGATGATTATTTTACTCTCTGCTCACCTGCTGGCTCTCAAAGGTCCAGGTGCTGTCGGGTAAAGACGCATCCAGGACACTGATCACTTCCTTAAAGTCAGTGGTGCTGCTGGGCTTAATCATAGTGAAGTCACTGTACTCGGACATTGGAGACATTGGAGACATACAGGACCTGAAGGACTGACTCTGAGACAACATGTCTCCTCCCATAACCTCCACGTACTTTATGGGTCCATCAGTGTTGAGCTGAATCTGCAGGTTTCTGTTGGGGTTCTTGTAACCATCATAGTCCCCCTGTCTCATGCAGCAACTACCGCTGCTTCTGCTGCTCCGGATGCATTTAACCGCTAAGATGAGAAAAGTCACCAGAGACAGCACGGACACCGAGGCCAGAGAGAGAATCAAATACAGGGTGATTCTCCCAGTTTTCTTGCTGGGCTCGGTCACTTTCTGTCGGAGGTCTAAGATGGGCTCATGGAGACCGTCCTCCAGCTGGATGGACACCGTGACGGTGGAGGACTGGACCGGGTCCCCGTCGTCCTTGATCTCTATAAGCAGCCTCTGAGAGGAGTCGTCCTGCTCGGACACAGCGCGTTTAGTCCTCACCTCCCCTGTGTACAGATTGACAGTGAACAGAGAGGCGTCTGTGGCCTCCGCCACTTTGTAGGAGATCCAGGCGTTATGGCCCGAGTCCGCGTCCACGGCCGTCACCTTAGTGACCAGGTGACCCGCTTTAGCGGAGCGGGGCATCTTCTGATGAGAGAGGGAGCCCAGGACAGCGGAGGAGGGGTAAATAACAGAGGGGGCGTTGTCGTTCTGGTCGAGGATAAAAACATGGACGGTGGTGTTGCTGCTGAGAGACGGAGAGCCCTGATCCTTTGCCTGAACCTGAATCTGAAACACCTTCAGTTTCTCATAGTCAAACGAGTGCATGCTGTAGATGCTGCCGTTATCTGAGTTAATGTAAACATACGAGGAGACAGAAACGTCCTGCACTTTAGAGTCCAGTATAGAGTAAGAGATTTTAGCGTTTTCACCAAAATCCAGGTCAGAGGCTGATACTGAGTACAGTATAGATCCTGGTACCCCATTCTCTTTTAAATACACGTTATAGGAGGACTGAGAGAATACAGGAGGGTTGTCATTCACATCAGTGATGCTGACCGGAATTAATTTCTTACTGGACAGAGGAGGCGAGCCTGAGTCAGTGGCTGTAATTTCAATATTATATTCTGAGAAACTCTCTCGGTCTAAAGCACCACTGGTTACAAGTTCATAATTATTAGAAAATGAGGGTTTTAGAGCGAAATGAGAACCTTTGGGTAAACGCAAATTCACTTTACCGTTATTACCGGAGTCAAGGTCTCGTGCACTGATCAAAGCCACCACTGTGCCACTTGGTGCGTCTTCGCGAACAGGCACGGGTTTTGAAGTCAACACAATATCTGGCGCATTATCATTTATGTCCTCCACATCCAGCTGTACACGGCAGTCACCCTCCATTTCAGGGACGCCTTTGTCTTTAGCAGTTATATCAATCAGGTAAGATTTAGAAGTTTCATAATCTAATAAACCTTTCAATACGATGTCGCCTGTTACATCATTAATTTCAAATGTTGATAACACAAAGTCTGGAGTGCGAGACCCGAAAGAATATTTAACCTCACCATTAAGACCATCGTCAGCATCTGTGGCTTTGAGTTTGATGACAAAGGTCCCTTTGGTGCTGTTCTCTTTTAATGAGACTTTATATTCATTTTCGTTGAATACTGGGAAATTATCGTTATTATCAAGTACAGTAATGATGATCTTACAGGTTCCAGACGTGACTGGGTTTCCTCCATCTAATGCTGTCAACAGCAGGTGATGGAGAGCATTCTTTTCCCGGTCCAATGTTTTTTCTAACACTAATTCTGGGACCGCTTTTCCATTCTTTGTTTCTTTAAATTTGAGTGAAAAATAATCGTTTTTGCTTAGTGAGTAGGTTTTCAAAGAATTGCTCCCAACATCAGGGTCCTCTGCGCTCTCCAGAGAAAAACGTTTGCCGAGTGCAACGGATTCTGGTATTTTAAGGTTAATCTCCTGCGTTAGAAAACGAGGGGAGTTGTCATTTATGTCTCTGATTTCCACTTCAATTCGATGCGACCGCAAAGGGTTTTCAACAACAACTTGCAGAGGTAGAACACAGCTGGCGCTTTGTCCACATAAAGCCTCTCTGTCTATTCTGTCATTCACCACCAGCTCGCCCTTCCCCGCATCCACAGTGAAATACTGCTTACCAGCCTCGGAAGCGACTCGCAGCTTACGGTCAAAAATGTCAGACAGTCCCAAACCAAGATCTTTGGCTAGATTTCCCACCACAGAGCCCTGTTTTAGTTCCTCCGGGATGCTGTAACGAGTCTGTGCGTCTGTTATACTCCACAAGAGAAAGAAGTGATGCCACCAAAGCGCCTGCCATCTCCAGTCGCGGTATCCTATTCTCTTTGTCATCCTCGCTCCGTTATAACACACTTATTCCAAACGAGATATTCTTCATAGCGATGCTGGAATCCAACAGAGTAAGAAATACTCCCGAAGAAAAATGACCACGTAGTCTAAACATGGCTGAAAACTGAAATTCATATGTTGAAATCTTTTAAAAAACGGGAGCTCGTTGATGTCTCTCCCCGAGCTCGTTGCATTGTAAGTGTTCAAGCGCCGAGGCTGCATGGGGGAAGGGACTAGATTGCTTTGTACAGTTCTGAATCCTATTGGTGCACAGCATCCCTGTCCAACATCCAATGAGAGAGAGACTGATCGACAATGCTGTGGAGGCAGCTTCAATCTGATTCTGAGCTCTCGTGAGGAATTATATCAAATACGTTTAAATGCCAAATAACATGGAACCGCAATATTATTAATAATAATAAAAAAATCCTGCCAATAAAAATCTCAAAAAAACAGATAGAGATTTTAAGAAATAACAGTCATGTAGTTTCAATACAGAGTAAATTAATCCTCACAAAATGTATCCACTGCATTACTGAGTTGCTGTCCACTGTGGTGGTGCTGAATTATTCAAGCAATACGTGTGCATGTGTAACCCTCACTCGTTGCATTCCTTTGACATAGGTGTTTCCAACACTTCTGCACAGGTTTAATGTTTGTTACTTTGCTATGATGTCAGTTTTTATGATAGGCATAAACGGTGTGATGAAAACAATATACAGCCAGGATGGATGGACATAGGCATATGAATTTGTTTTGAAAGATTTACTTCCACACAAAACACGTTTTGACAAATTATTTGTTTTGCTAGGTAAAATAGCCATGGCATTTAATTTCATTATTAGAAGTAAATGCTGTCATCTGCTCACCTGCTGGCTCTCAAAGGTCCAGGTGCTGTCCGGTAAAGACGCATCCAGGACACTGATCACCTCCTTAAAGTCAGTGGTGCTGCTGGGCTTAATCATAGTGAAGTCACTGTACTCGGACATTGGAGACATACAGGACCGGAAGGACTGACTCTGAGACAACATGTCCCCTCCCATAACCTCCACGTACTTTATGGGTCCATCAGTGTTCAACTGAATCTGCAGGTTTCTGTTGGGGTTCTTGTAACCATCATAGTCCCCCTGTCTCATGCAGCAACTACCGCTGCTTCTGCTGCTCCTGATGCATTTAACCGCTAAGATGAGAAAAGTCACCAGAGACAGCACGGACACCGAGGCCAGAGAGAGAATCAAATACAGGGTGATTCTCCCAGTTTTCTTGCTGGGCTCGGTCACTTTCTGTCGGAGGTCTAAGATGGGCTCATGGAGACCGTCCTCCAGCTGGATGGACACCGTGACGGTGGAGGACTGGACCGGGTCCCCGTCGTCCTTGATCTCTATAAGCAGCCTCTGAGAGGAGTCGTCCTGCTCGGACACAGCGCGTTTAGTCCTCACCTCCCCTGTGTACAGATTGACAGTGAACAGAGAGGCGTCTGTGGCCTCCGTGACTTTGTAGGAGATCCAGGCGTTATGGCCCGAGTCCGCGTCCACGGCCGTCACCTTAGTGACCAGGTGACCCGCTTTAGCGGAGCGGGGCATCCTCTGATGAGAGAGGGAGCCCAGGACAGCGGAGGAGGGGTAAATAACAGAGGGGGCGTTGTCGTTCTGGTCGAGGATAAAAACATGGACGGTGGTGTTGCTGCTGAGAGACGGAGAGCCCTGATCCTTTGCCTGAACCTGAATCTGAAACACCTTCAGTTTCTCATAGTCAAACGAGTGCATGCTGTAGATGCTGCCGTTATCTGAGTTAATGTAAACATACGAGGAGACAGAAACGTCCTGCACTTTAGAGTCCAGTATAGAGTAAGAGATTTTAGCGTTTTCACCAAAATCCAGGTCAGAGGCTGATACTGAGTACAGTATGGATCCTGGTACCCCATTCTCTTTTAAATACACGTTATAGGAGGGCTGAGAGAATACAGGAGGGTTGTCATTCACATCAGTGATGCTGACTGGTATCATTTTCTTACTGGACAGAGGAGGCGAGCCTGAATCAGTGGCTGTAATTTCAATATTATATTCGGAGACATTTTCTCGATCTAAAATACCTCTGGTAACCAACGCGTAATTTTGTGAAAACGATGGTCTTAGTGAAAATTGACATTTCTTGGGGAGCTGTAATGTGACTTTACCGTTATCACCCGAGTCCAGATCTCGGGCACTGATTAAAGCTACTACGGTGCCATCAGGAGAGTCTTCACGGACTGGCTTTGGATGAGAGGTGAGTATTATTTCTGGGGGGTTGTCATTATAATCTAAAACATCAACATGAACAGTACAGTGCCCTTCCATTCTCGGATTGCCTTTGTCTTTCGCACTTATGTCTATTTCATAATTTGTAGTTGATTCGTAATCCAAATTTCCTTTTAGAAATACTGTTCCTGATAATTGATCAATACTGAAAACGGAGAGAACAGCATCCGATGTGTGCGCTCCAAAATAATATTCTATTTCTCCGTTTTGACCATCATCCATATCTGAGGCTTTTGTTTGTACAATTATTGCACCTTCCGCAGCATTTTCATTAATATTTACTTTATACAATGCTTTCTCAAAAGCTGGAACGTTATCGTTAATGTCAAGGACTTTAATAGTTACTTGAGAGGTGCCTGATCTCAGTGGGTTGCCTCCATCTAGAGCTGTCAGCAAAAGCTTATGAACAGCCTTTTTCTCTCTGTCTAAAAGTTTTGCTAAAATCAATTCGGGGACTTTTCTTCCACCGGCAACTTCTTTTACTCGAATACTGAAACATTCGTCTTTACTGAGAGTGTACGACTTCAGCGAATTACTGCCGACGTCTGGGTCGATGGCGTTTTCCAGAGGGAATCGAACTCCAACCACTGTAGATTCAGCAATTTCCAATGTGATATCATTTGATGGGAATCTCGGCGAATTATCATTAATGTCTTGTATTTCAACCTCGACACGAAACAGTTGTAACGGGTCTTCAATTACAACCTGCAGAGGCAGCACACAGCTGGCGCTTTGTCCACATAGAGCCTCTCTGTCTATTCTGTCATTCACCACCAGCTCGCCCTTCCCCGCATCCACACTGAAATACTGCTTACCAGCCTCGGAGGCGACTCGCAGCTTACGGTCAAAAATCTCAGACAGTCCCAAACCAAGATCTTTCGCTAGATTTCCTACCACAGAGCCCTGTTTTAGTTCCTCCGGGATGCTGTAACGAGTCTGTCCGTGTATTATACTCCACAAGAGAAAGAAATGATGCCACCAGAGCGCCTGCCATCTCCAGTCCCGGTATCCTATTGTCTTTGTCATCCTTCCTCCACTAAAAGTCTTTAATTCCAACCGGCATGACGTGTAGAAAAATATTGGAATCCATCACCGCAGGTATTATTCCCAAAGAAAATGTTTCACAAATTACTGACCATGCGAATAAGCCGAAATATACACATTTCGTATTCTACAACAAGAGCTCATTGCTCTCTCTTCTACGTCTTTGCAGACTACGTGTTACAGCGCCGAGGCTGCATGGGGGCAGGGACTAGATTGCCTTGTACAGTTCTGAATCCTATTGGTGCACAGCATCCATTTCCACTATCCAATGAGAGCGAGACTGATCGCCACTCTTAAAGACGCAGTATTCACTGTGTTTGTGGCTCTACACTTTAATCTTAGGCAGGTATTATAAAACAAGGGAGATGAGCAATAATGCAAATAAAAGACAGATGAGATCAATCTTCAACTCTCCAGAGAAATATAATTTTCTTTTCTTCTATTTTGGTTTTATTTTCTGAAAATATTAATAACAACAGGGACAAAACACACATACTTGAATTTTTACGCATGGGTATTTAAGTAGAGTATTTCGCTCTCCACTATGATGGTGCTGACGTGTTCAGACGTACGTGTGTGATAGTGTGGGTTGAATACAATTACCTCATGATTAAGTTTATGGTGTTGTGAACAAAACATAGCTTTATTTTGTTATTACAGAGATAAATGGATGTTTTCTGCTCACCTGCTGGCTCTCAAAGGTCCAGGTGCTGTCGGGTAAAGACGCATCCAGGACACTGATCACCTCCTTAAAGTCAGTGGTGCTGCTGGGCTTAATCATAGTGAAGTCACTGTACTCGGACATTGGAGACATACAGGACCGGAAGGACTGACTCTGAGACAACATGTCCCCTCCCATAACCTCCACGTACTTTATGGGTCCATCAGTGTTCAACTGAATCTGCAGGTTTCTGTTGGGGTTCTTGTAACCATCATAGTCCCCCTGTCTCATGCAGCAACTACCACTGCTTCTGCTGCTCCTGATGCATTTAACCGCTAAGATGAGAAAAGTCACCAGAGACAGCACGGACACCGAGGCCAGAGAGAGAATCAAATACAGGGTGATTCTCCCAGTTTTCTTGCTGGGCTCGGTTACTTTCTGTCGGAGGTCTAAGATGGGCTCATGGAGACCGTCCTCCAGCTGGATGGACACCGTGACGGTGGAGGACTGGACCGGGTCCCCGTCGTCCTTGATCTCTATAAGCAGCCTCTGAGAGGAGTCGTCCTGCTCGGACACAGCGCGTTTAGTCCTCACCTCCCCTGTGTACAGATTGACAGTGAACAGAGAGGCGTCTGTGGCCTCCGCCACTTTGTAGGAGATCCAGGCGTTATGGCCCGAGTCCGCGTCCACGGCCGTCACCTTAGTGACCAGGTGACCCGCTTTAGCGGAGCGGGGCATCCTCTGATGAGAGAGGGAGCCCAGGACAGCGGAGGAGGGGTAAATAACAGAGGGGGCGTTGTCGTTCTGGTCGAGGATAAAAACATGGACGGTGGTGTTGCTGCCGAGAGACGGAGAGCCCTGATCCTTTGCCTGAACCTGAATCTGAAACACCTTCAGTTTCTCATAGTCAAACGAGTGCATGCTGTAGATGCTGCCGTTATCTGAGTTAATGTAAACATACGAGGAGACAGAAACGTCCTGCACTTTAGAGTCCAGTATAGAGTAAGAGATTTTAGCGTTCTCACCAAAATCCAGGTCAGAGGCTGACACAGAGCACAGTATTTTCCCAGGAGGATAGTTTTCTTTTACATAAACGACATAAGAAGGGTGGGAGAAAACTGGTGGGTTGTCATTTACATCTAATAATTGAACGAGTATTATTTTTTCACTCGATAAGGGGGGTTTTCCAGAATCAGTTGCACTGATCTTGACACTATACTGGTCATTTTTCTCACGGTCGAGTGGCCCACTCGTTACTAATGAGTAATGATTAGAGACCGAGGGATTTAACTTGAAGGGATATTTGGAAGAAACGGTTAACCTAACCTTTCCGTTGTCACCTGAGTCTGGGTCTTTTGCACTTATTAACGCAATAACTGTTCCAATCGGAGAATCTTCAGGAACAGGTGTCGTTAACGACGTCACTATTATTTCAGGAATATTGTCATTAATGTCCACTATTTTAATTTCGACTCTACAATGTCCATCCATTTTAGGATTCCCTTTGTCTTTAGCAGTTACGTCAAATCGGTGAAAAGAGTTTTTTTTCATGATCTAAATTTCCCTTCACAGTAATAACTCCGTTAGAAGGTTGAATATCAAATATGGAAACAATTAAATCCGTCGTTTGCTCTGCAAAAGAATATTCAATTTCTCCATTAAGTCCCTCGTCTGCATCTGTGGCTTTAACCTGCAGTATTTGAGTTCCTGGTGCAGCCTTCTCACTGATATTAGCTTCATACACCTGCTTATCGAATTGTGGCGCATTATCGTTGTTGTCAAGTACTATTACTGTTATTTCTGATGTCCCTGAGCGCACAGGATCTCCGCCATCTACAGCGGTGAGGATCAGATTATGAACAGACAGTTTCTCTCGATCAAGAGGTTTTTCCAGAACTAGTTCAGGAATCTTTCCTCCGTCCTTATGGTTTTTAACTGTTAATTTAAAATGGTCATTTTTGCTTATGAGATAAGAGCGAACGGAATTGGAGCCGACATCTGGATCCTGGGCACTTTCTAAAGGAAAATGCGCCCCCGGATTTACCAGCTCTGCAATTTTCAGCACTTTTTCTTTAGTAAGAAAACTGGGTGAATTATCGTTTGTATCCTGTATTTCAATTTCGACTCTATGCAGCTGCAGGGGGTTATCTATAACTAGTTCCAAAGGCAGCAGACATGACGGTCTTTGTCCACACAGTTCCTCCCGGTCTATCCTATCAATCACCACCAGTTCTCCCTTCCCCAAGTTTATATTAAAATACTGCTTACCAGCTTCAGAGGTTATCCGCAATTTACGTCGATACAGTTCAGAAACAACCAAACCCAAATCTTTGGCTAGATTTCCTACCACAGTGCCCTGTTTCACTTCCTCCGGGATGCTGTAGCGAGTCTGTCCATCTATTGTACTCCACAATACAAAGAAATGATGCCACCACAAAAACGCCTGCCATGTGAGCAGTTTGTTCCACATTATTCCTCGTTCCATAAATCCCATATCTTCTCAACTCCAAATTCTCAAATGAGTAAGCAGAGAAGGTCTATAATCCAATGTAAATGCGTCCTTATGCATAACAGGGACGGTCATGCTTTGTGTCTGCATATCCCTCCGCTCCCGTGCAGAGCATTGCAATGGTTATGACGATGAAGCTACACGATGAGACGGAGTAGATCTCTTTGTACAGCTCTGGATGGGATTGGTGGAGAAAGCAAACGCGTTTCCACCAATCATGGTACAGTACACATCTACCAAAGAGTGACGTAAAAGGATAGTCCACTGAAAAAAATACTCTGGTTTTCATAGCTCCAGAAATGTCATCAGTTACGACTCATTCAAGTCCCCATCACCTGCAAAGGCTTTAGCATTGGGAATATGTAGTAGATGAGTATAAATATCATAGCATTAGAAAAACTAAGAGAAGCATCATTACTCATAATGGTTTAAAAAATGTGAATTTAAGGACAAGCCATGAAATATGAATATAAAATCATAAATACCACTCATTTAACATTAACAAGATGCATTTGAAAGCCTAATACGGTATTTAAATGTGTATACAAATATAAATATCATAAAGAAAAAACTATACAGCACACATTTTTAATATCAGCTGTAGGTTACAGATGACTTAAGAAGAGTTTCCTATTCATAAGTGAAAGACTGATCATTACATGATCACATATATAATAATATGTCTTCATCCATATGTCCTGTATGTGCCTGCATGCATGCACATGCCTCTGTGGCTGACAAGGCTCTTCGTTGCCTTCCTGTGGCGACAGAAAGCCAGTGCAGCCTGAACACGTCATTACGTCTTCACGGCTCCCAACAAGCCTCAGTGAAATAATCCTGTCAGCAGCGAACGTCAGATACCCGTATGAAGGTCTATAGAACAAATAGAAAGGGAGGGGGAGCGCAGATGATCTCTGTGTGGGTCTCTCTCTCTCTCTCTCTCTCTCTCTCTCTCTCTCTCTCTCTCTCTTCCTCCCTCTCCCTCCCTTAACATACACACACCATTATTTTTCCCAATATACAGAGCAGAAGCAAATTTTAGTCACAGATAAGGCTGGGTTACACTTCCAAAACGCAATACACCTGTTTTTCAGCAGGCATTATAGGCTGACAAGTAATTTCAAAATAACGTCTAAAACGTCTATTTTCAATACTAAAAACCGAAAATAATCCGTTCCCATGCAAGTATTTAAGTTGTTGTAATTGTTGTGAAAAATTAACACAATAAACCTAGTGTCTGCAACAGTCCTCTGCCCTACCAGGATGTGGTCGACAGAGGGAGATGCAGCTGGAGAGGCAGAGAGGGAAGGGAGGGGGAGAGCGTGCTGGAGCTGATTTCAGCACCACGGATGTGGACAGCGCCACACAGGCGGCCAACTGCTGCTGCTGCAGGCTGATGAGAACCGAGAGGAAACAACATCCTCACCGGCTCCCACTGAGGACAGCAGGCAGCTCCACTGCCTCTCTGTTTCTTACCAAACAGGAATAAATACACAACCACATCGTTCAAGACGCGCATCAATTTTTACTGCTATAATACAGCCTGGAAATAATTACAATGGGGGAGTTATCTCATGAAACATTTAGATGAGGTCAATTAAAAATGTATATATATTAAAAGCATTGCCTGATGCTGAATATAAACAAGACTAAAGGAATACCTAAAATGTCTATTAAATGCAGCAAAAAGTCAGGATTGCATATAATAAAGCTAAAAGGGAAACGGTCCTCTTGAGCGACACTTCTGTGAGATCACAATGAATATGGCTTGGAAAGGGAGCAAGATATATTTTATTATGCTTTATTTATTTGACCCCATAGTTTCAATATCCCTCGGAAAGAAATTGAATAAGACATGAAAGCTCATTGTTTTTTTAAAGCATTTTTTAAAAACTGAAATGAAGATTTTATAAGGAAATCTATTGCAGTTTTTGTGTACTGACTATGAAGAAAGTGTCACAGTAACTGTAGAGGACATTTTGGACATCGAAAGATCAAGATTTACATAAAAACACAACGAAATTCATCCTATAAGAAAGTATACATAAAAAAAGTATATTTTGGACTCAAATCATTCTATATTTTTTTCATAAATGTTAAAGTAAAGCAAGATAAAACCTTGAACAAATGGGTTTTCAAATGTACAGTTGACTCTGAAGCAATGTGCTTCTTCTGTCACATATCATTCACACTCACAAACCACTGTCAGGGACAATTTTGGGTTTACTCTCATGTAGAAGGAGACTTTTGCATGTGGACTGGAGGACCTGGGGATCGAACCACCTACCCTCTGGTTTGTGGACGACCCGTTCTGTCCCCTGAGCCACAGCCGCTGAAACTTACTGTTATCTTAGGATAAGGCAAAACAATAGATCCATACATTCATCTTTTTTCTATTACTCCTTTTTCATGAAGAAGATGGAGCATTTTCCATCCACACTTAGTCACAGGTAAATACCACATCACAGGGCAAATGCACTGCACCCACACAAGACTTCCAGCTGTGTATTTAATGTAGTAGCTTCAGGGTGACAGTTATAACTAAGACCTTTAAATTGTAAAATACTATGTAGTGAATAGGGACACAGCCTTTTACTCAAACCTGTTTCAGATGAACTGAAAAACAGCCACACATACAATCTGTAGTGCACTGTAATACAAAAGACCTTTATACACTATAAATAATGCCAGGCATACATGATGTTTAGGTTTAGTCAAGACTGCTACATTAGATGTTTGTGTGTTTTGTTGTGTTTGTTGCCTGACAACAATGTATATGATAGTTTGCTAAATAAGGATATGATGCAATTCAATATATCAACACCATAAATCCAACTATTATGAAAGGTTGCTTTATGATGTGATTCGTGTTTTAATGAGTGCGATGTCATGCTGTTTTATTATTATCCTATATACAGAGTATACTGGTCCAGAGTAAGAAATCAGAGGCTAAACTCCTAGATACACTGCTTCTTTATCTGGCATGAGTTACTTTAACATATGGTGCTTCCTGCTAATACTAACTACTAAACCATGTAAGCATGTTAGTAGTGAGCTGTCTAACCTCAATTGTAATGAAGCACCATTTCAACACCCTGAAAAACCGTGAATGCTGATTCAAATGAATCACATATTCAAGGTGCCAGTCAAAAGTTTGAGCAAACAATTTGAAGGACTAGATTATTTTCATGTGAAGTTGAGTGTAATCCTGAGAAACGCCACAAATAAAACAATCACACCTTGTTTTGTCCATTCAACCACTCACACGGTCACTCATGATCTGCTGTCAACACAAGCTCTGTCCATCAGTGCCTGATTAAAGTTATCATCAGTGGTGATAGAACGTCTGTGAGATGTTGTGTGAGGCCTGTGTATGCGTCACTTGTGGAAAATCTGATTAACAGCTTGAATCAGAGCCAATTTGAGATAGTCACCGCTGGAGTTTGTGTCGACTGCGTGGTGATCTGGAGCATGATGTTCAGTTGTCAGTGCATCAGTAAGGCATATGAGTTTGTACTGTATGTTTCTGTTTGTATGTGTCTGTGAAGGGATTTGATTTCTTACCTTATTTGGTGAGACAGGATATAAATGGAGTCAGGGAGGAAACAGGAACAACAGCAGACATCAGGGAGAGGGGATGGGCACATGAAAGAGAAAAACAAGAGAGAAAACATATCGGTTAGACTGGTGGTCAGAAAACAAGAGTCTGGCTTTGGGAAGTACAGCAACCAACATACTTACCATGGGGCTCACATCAAATCGTGTGTGACATAATTCACACGTCTGTCATTTCTGGTAATTTTGCTTTTAAAGAGGTTGTCTGTCATAATTGTGTTACAGCTTGTGTAAAGAAATTATTGAGTTAAAATATAATGATGTGTTGCATTAACTGTAAGTGCCTTCAACAATTGGAGTAATGGCTATATTAAATAAAGTATAAGTATATACCGTCAGAAAGAATTTAAGGAAATAGGAAACTAAATCTATTTTGGATATAAATGTATGCAAATAATACAACAGTGTAGTAAGGTTATTTATACATTGGGACAGTATCATAATAATTAAGTTATATTTTAAACTATTGGACAGATTTATGAGTGATTGACGGACAGAGAGAGAGAGAGGAAGAGAGGGAGAGAGAATGAGATAGAGACAATGAGGGAAACTGTTAAAATCCAGACCTCCTTGTGAGAGGGATGATTATTATGACAATGAGCAAAACAAAAATGCTTAATTTTTCTTTAAAAAAACAGCTCAATGATAACGTTCTTTAGAAAGACAGAGGCACTAGCTCTACCCCTGTGAAGAGTGATAGTAATGAATCAGGTTGTTTTTTCAGGTGACGTTCACAGTCTTGAATCCCAGATTTATACAAGTACATATACGTATAGAGAAAGAGTTTTATTTACATATGTGTGAGTATGTTTGTGTTTGTGTATATAGAACATAATAGATAATAAGTGTATATATACTCTGGTACAATACAACCACTTTTAGACTAAACCACAACACTGCACTGCTGCACCAAGCCACTACCCTCAAATCAACAGCAGAGGGCCTCTAGGCGATGCCCCCAGACAAATCCATGCCTTATTAATGAGTCTCTTTGCTCTGTGACCCTGTGTGTGTTGCAGCTGATGTCACTCTTTGAGATCAATTCTAAGCATGTTTGACAAAGGAAAGCAGATCCTGCTTTTATACAAATAGAGCAATGTACTTTACTTTAAATATAAGTGTACAGCATATACCTTGTGTTTCTGCAAATGAAATGATTTTGAGTAAATACATAATATGATACTTTTGCTCGAAAACACCCGCACCTACAAAATGAACCACTCCCTCAGGAAAAGGAGCAACAAATACAAAAACAAAGGATGTGAAGAGTCTTTTCATATAACAAAATCCAGGGATGTAATAAGAACTTAAATCTAAGGCTACATTTTTGTCAATACACTCATCATGAACACGAGTTGCTGAAACAAGGGAAGGCAAAACAAACAGGGCAGCACTAATAAGAATAAATATCACAAGCAGCCATGATCACACCCTCCCCCTCCCTTCTCTCCATCATCATCACCACCCCTGGTTTCTGGATGTTGCACCTCTTTGCCCAAAGTAGGGGTGTCTCCTGTCCTCCCAGTAACCACAAATATATGGAGCCATCACACATACAAGGCTGCATCTGCTGCTGACCCCCTGTGGCTCCATAAAAATGGTACAGCCCTGCCAGTGAGTCAGCTTGTTGCTATGGCAACACATCCCACCTCGCTTACTTGCATCCCACCCAGCTTCCTGCAAGCAGGCAATGGTGGCAAAAAACGGGACCACATAAAAAAACATGGAGCGTAAAGAAGAAGACAAAGGACAGGAACAGAAATTATGCTGAGACACACAAACACACACTGATAATATGTTCTTCACCTAAAGCACACGTTTATACACGTATTTAAGAGTCTTGTCTAAGAGTCTAACCCTAACCCTAACCCGAATGACTGAAAAATGGTAGATGGAAGATATTTATTTTTGTCACGAGCACAATGACCTACTCAGGGATGAAACGACACAGTTTGGCTATTAACGTCTTTTTATAGACCGCACAAAATGTCCTACACTGAGCAATCTCCTCCTTTTCTCTCTGTCCCTTTCACTCTCTGCTGCAGAGTGGTGCAGCTGGAGAGGGGGAGGGGAGGGATGCAGAAAATGAGATCAGGAGGAAAAAGGAGGACTGTTGGAAACCGAGAGAGAGGGACTGCTGAACAGTGGCCATCCAGTTTGATACAGAGTTAGTGACAGAGTAAAAAGAAATCCTCAAAGGACGTATTCACAGAATGTTTTCTATAATTAAATTAGGATGCTATAGTTACATTGTTAATACAATCCATGATCAATATATATAGGAGGTTGTATAATGTAAACACATTATAATAGGAAACAAACACTATGGTTTGAAAGCCTCTGAGAATCACACTTGCCACTAAATTTGAAGAATTTCAGAAAAGAATAAACATGTTGGTAAAGTCTGTATGTGGATACATTTCACAGTCTTTGTGAGGTTGACAAAACTTGGTGTTTGTCCCATATTACACTGCTCTCAGTAATCCGTAGTGTCAGTGTAATCCTTTCCAGAGAATCAACCAGTACAGACTTCCTCACTTCCACCTCTGAGACACAATCCCACTTTGAACGACAACATCAATTTGTCGTAAACGTCTTTCTGGGTTATCTGACTTCAGGTAAAGATAGGTCCCTGCAAATTGATACTTTGCTAGTTGTACTCCTGCTGTAAATTCTATTCAGCTTAGGAACAAAATAATATACAGATAGGAAACTAAAGTAGTACAAATGTGGTTCTGTTGTTGTACAAAAGTGATCATAATCCCAGATGAATACTATCAAAGACATGACTTTGTGTATAATGAGCCATCATCCTGTTGTGATATAAACAACCCTTCTCCCTCAAGATAAATTCTGTTGTGATGAATCCTTGGTAAAGTTACATATTTTAATTTGTAGTTTATAATCTAATGCTATTGTGTGAGGATGTACTTGCTGTTATATCTTCTGGTGCGTCTTTGAATGACTAAATCTCTTCACTCTATTACACTGGACTGTACAACTTAAACTAGATCCTGAATAAATATGTTGAAAGGAATTCCTGTCTCACACTGCAATAACTGGCACACTCCTCTAACAAGCTACTTATCCACACCTAGTTACAGTAATGATATAAACAATGTAACTGCCATGTATACATGTTTGACCAAGCAAATACATCTTCAATTGTAACACAAAAAATACAGTGACTGAAAACTCTTCCCACTTCCATAACAAAAAACAAAGCAATGTCAACAGTGCAATGTTCTTAAAACTTAAGCAGAGTGGATGACTGGACCGTTGTGTATGTGTTATATTTATCTGTTAATAGCATGTTTAATGTATAAAAGTATCTCTTTTGTTTTAAGAAGTCACACTTAAAGGTCCCTTATCAGTACGATATCGGCATATGAACAAAAACAGGGTGATGTGTTGATAAACATCTGTAACAACAACCACATCCTCTCATTCTCACACACAGTGCACAGAATGTTGATGGGCCCCTGCCGGCAGACACATGGGTTCACAGCTGCTCACCAGACAGCCTGGCTGAGAAGGTGGAAGCCTTGAACGAGAGCTCGGGCCTGTGGGAACCGGGAGGTTCTGCTGCTGATTAGAGTTTTGTGGTCAGTAAGTGGTTTAATAAACCGACGTTCAGGGCTTTGTATGAGATCCAAAACGGCTGATGAAACATCCGAGGAGGTTTATAAGAAACTGAAAGATAAAAGAGCAACACGCTGAAGGGGTGCAGCAAATCAAAGAGACTGAGCCGTAGCTGGTTTCTGTGAGCTTTGACCCCTTTGGCGACACTGTGGTCAAAAGAATTTATGGAACTTGGTATAATGTTCACCGCTATAAACCTGAGAACATGAGACACAAACAGGTAAAGCAGATACAGATGTGGGCTAATAATATTGACGGACTGCTTCCAGCGGATATGGGGGTTAACACACTTAACCTAACTTTCTGCTTTGTAGTTTGTCAACCTCTGTTTTCACATGTACACACTGAACATCATGGGGAATTTATTGCTACACACACACACGCATACACACACACACACTCACGCACGCACACACGCATGCACGCCCACACACAGAGCGACAGAATCAGGCACACTAGTTGATTTAATGCTTCCTTTGAAACAGGACTAAACTCATCAAACACACAGCACATGCAGAACAGAACAACCTCTTCCACTCACATGTTTAAATGAAGCTCCATGTGCCCCAAATCTAAACAAACATGTTATTTCCACTAAACGAGAGAGAGAAAGTTAGTTTGCCCTCTCCTTTATTTACCTCACCACAGGTATCATCATGATGAAAGGGTTATCTGTGCCCTGTCGACCACACAGTCACTTTTAGCACACAACAAATCCTCTGAGGTGGGGAATCTTACACGAGATCATAGCAGTCTGAAGGGGGAGGGTTGAATTCATTATTTTCACAGACGTGGTCTTCACATTAAGCCTGTGTCCTGATTTCTGACTGCCCCTTGTCATTTGTTATATAATGCACGAAGACGTCTCTCTCCCTCTCTCTCTTCTCTTTCCTTAATTTTCTTTCAAGAATTGTCAGCCCCTCTGAGTCCTTCACAGTGCCGTCAGCAGCCTGACACGACTGTCACACATGTAAGACTTCCTGTAGCCCTGTACTTGAGCAGACAAAGAGAGCTGCGGATCAAAATGGCTGCACTGCATCACCAACACACATTCTGCACAGGGATGGAGGAGACTGTGCTGGATACCACGTGGCTCTTCCCCTGCCCCTCCCCCGCTGCCTCTCTCTCTCTATCTGCTTCTCCATCACGTTGCATCACTCCCTCGTTCTCCATCTCCCCAGCATCAGAGACAGTTCCCTCTTCAGCTCTACCGCATTTTAAAGCTCTCAATGCACAGTGTTATGAGACCTTTTGAATTTAATCTATTGATTTGCATCGACAGCATCCGTCTCTGCTCATTTTCTCTGTGTGCAGCTTTATGCCAATGGGCTGCACTACGTCACAAGGGGAACTAGGTCACTGAAGTAGTGCACTGCATGGTTGTGTGTCTCTATGTGGGAGCAATCTGTGGCAAAGCTTTAGCAGGGATGATGCCAAGGTTTTTTGTCTTTCATTGTAGCTTTTGTTTTGTTCTCTCACACCTCTGCAGCCCATTACACAAAGCTCTCTGGCAGGACATTACAAAGGGATCTAAACATAGGAAATGAATGGCCTTTTGACAACACACAAGATATTCAATATAAAGCCCGGCACAAGTATAAATGAATCTTTATGAATATCAAATAACAGAAGTTAGAGATAAATTAAACAAAATATAAACATGAGGAAAATGTAGATGAGAAAAATCTGACACAATGCCACATACAAATATAGGAATTGGAAGTTATTTGAAATTAACTGCTGCATCGATTAAAAAGAAAAATGCCAAGAAAGAGACAGAACCAGAGTATTATATTTTAGTGATATTGTCTGTTTTACTTGTATCATTGTGTGGCAATGCTGAGCTGATAAAGGAACGAAATACAAAGGGAACCGTTAAAAGGAAAGTGTTAATGAGACATATCATATGCTCAGTGTTCCACTATACTTGATACAATTTGATATTTGTTTCTTAACCCCCGGGAAGAACTGTTTGTAGCTCCAACCACAGGATAAGCTGCAAGACATCATGAATCTAAATATCTAACCAGAGACTAAATACCTGTTGACCACCGGTTTGGCACAGTACAACAGCATTAAGAAGACCACTAACTAACAGATGGGACACACAGACACACACAAAGACACAGACACACTCTCACACAAACAAAATTATAAGAACAAGGGTTTTAATGAATGTGCTGATCTCACCTCTGTGAGAGTATTCTCTGACTCGGCTGTTTGTCTTGGTACTGTCCTGGTAGCACTGTGGTCAACACTCAGAGTGTTCTGACTGAAGTGTTGTGGGTATTTCATATCACTCTTCCGGGAGTCAGTAGTTCCATACACCTCATAGCTAAAGGCCTGCTTGAGGGTACCGGTGCCTCCTACGTCTGCATAAAGGGGCGGGTAATATGGAATGACTGGAAGATTCCCAGTGGATTTGTAAACTAGGCGCTCGCGTCTCCACCTGTAGATTTTCACTGAGATGATAACCACTACACACGTGATGAAGAGGAAGGAAACTACAGCCAGAGCCAACACTAAGTAAAAAGTTAGGTTGTCGTTGTACTCCTTGTCGTGCGTAAAGTCAGTGAACTCCGACAGCACTTCCGGGAAGCTGTCCGCCACCGCCACGTTAACAACGACTGTAGCTGAGCGAGAGGGCTGTCCCGTTGTCCTCCACTATAACACTCAGTCTTTGTTTCACTGCGTCTTTATCAGTGACTTGGCGGATAGTTCTTATTTCTCCATTCTGTGAGCCCACTTCAAACAGCGCCCTGTCTGTGGCTTTCTGCAGTTTATAGGAGAGCCAGGCATTCTGTCCAGAGTCCACATCCACAGCCACCACTTTAGTGACCAGGTAGCCCACATCTGCTGAACGAGGCACCAGTTCAGCCACCAGCGAGCCACCAGTCTGGACTGGGTACAGAACCTGAGGTGGGTTGTCGTTCTGGTCCTGGATCAGTATTTTCACAGTCACGTTACTACTGAGTGGAGGAGAGCCTCCATCCTGAGCTTTGACTCTGATATGGAAATCTTTCATCTGCTCATAGTCGAAGGAACGCAAAGCAAGAATCTCTCCACTCTCTGCATTCACTGAAAAATAAGAAGAGGCTGACATCCCGTTCAGCTGACTTTCCTCGAGGAAATAGGAAATGCGCGCATTGTTCCCAGAGTCCTGGTCACTGGCTTTGACAGAGAGGAGTGACATACCAGGTGAATTATTTTCAGGGATGAAAGCGTTCAGAAATGGTTGTGGGAATATTGGAGCGTGGTCATTTATATCTGATATCCTTAAATTAATTGTCTTGTTCGTTGAATAAGGCGGTGAACCCTCATCCATTGCAGTTATTGTTATATTATATTCAGGCACAGTTTCACGGTCCAGATCATCATCAGATACCAAACTATAAAAATTTGACGTCGTTGACTTGATTTTAAAAGGTAAATCTGGGCTAATGAAACACTTAACTTGACCATTTTTACCCGAGTCTAGATCTTTTATATTGAGCATAGCTATAATAGTATCTGGAGCCGAATCCTCTGGGATGGGGTTGGAAAGGGAAATTATACTGATGACAGGGGCATTGTCATTCACGTCTGTAACTTCAATTAGAACCTTACTTGTGTCTGTCAACCCCCATTTATCTGTTGCTCCAACATCAATTTCGAAATGTTTGACTTTCTCGTAATTTAACTCCCCTCCTACAGTTATTTCCCCGGTATGAGAATCCATATTAAATTTAGTGGAAGTGACATCACTATTTTGAGAGAACGAATATACCACCTCTCCGTTTGTTCCCTTATCAGCATCCGTGGCACTCACTTTTAAAATTACAGTACCACTTGATGCGTTTTCAGGAACCGTCACTCTGTAAAGAGACTGGCTGAACACAGGTGCATTGTCATTTGCATCCATGACAATAACGTTTATTTTGACAGACCCTGATTTAAGGGGATCACCGCCGTCATATGCTGTTAATGTTAATTTGTGCTCTTCTTGAATTTCTCTATCTAAGACGGTCTGGAGAACCATTTCAGCATATTTAGTACCGTCAGGTCGAGACAGCATGTTTAATTTGAAATGATCTGTAGGATTCAGTTTATACGTTTGGAGAGAGTTCAACCCAACGTCTGGATCTCTGGCGCTGTCAAGAGAAAAACGGGCTCCCTTTACAGCCGATTCACTGATTTCAAAATTCATTTCCCGCTTGGCAAAACCCGGAGCGTTATCATTAATGTCCAGAATCTCCACATCGACGCGGTGCAGCTCCATAGGATTATCCAGTATGACTTGAAAATGCAGAGAGCAAGGAGACACTAGCCCGCACCGCTCCTCTCTATCAATCCTCTTGTTGACAATTAGAGTCCCTTTGTCCAAATTAAGACCGATGTACTCACTGCCGTCCTCGGTAAATATCCTCGCCCGACCCAGATTTCAGCCGCTTAACATCCAAGCCTAAGTCCTGAACGATATTCCCAACAATGGAGCCCGTCGCCATTTCCTCTGGTATAGAATAGCGGACCTGCCCGACGGTTACATTTGCGACACAAATGCAAAGAAACAACAGCTTCCGTGTCAATGTTAAACCTCGCCCCATGACGGTTGAGTCAAAGCAAAATTCCACTTGATTTAAAAAACACCACCGCGACAGAAATATTTAGCTGTGAGCCTGTAGTCGTGCGTCGTCTGTAAACTGCCACTTGAAATCGAACAAGAAAAGAGAAGGGAGGAATGCGCTATAGAGTGGGAGATAATTTCCCCACACTGATCAACAGCGGCGCGTAGGGACGTAAAAAGGATATTGCAGGATCATAACGTTTGTAGTTGTCTGCCTGAATTAAGAGATAAGGCAGACAGAGAAAAATTTTACATAGACAGACAAGACAGACATGACACACAGACAGACAGAAAAAAAAAGACATTAAGACAGACTGATAGATAGATGGAGGATAATTGATGCTCCGACACATTGTCTCGTGTCCCTCTCCAAGGTGCTGGAAATAACTAGCAGCTATAAAAGCACTTTTTTTAGGCGTCTGCAAAATGACAAAATGTAAATATAACAGTGATTGTAAATGGTGAGTTCAAGTTCTAAGAAATTCTAACACGTGTAAGTGTGACACCTTTCTAACCTCAAGAGGAGAGTCTGGTTCGTCCAGGATGCTCTTTTCACTCTGTATCCGCTGCATCGTCCCTGTAGCACTGGGGTCCATTATCAGCACGTTCTGACTACCAGCTCCGCTGAACTTACAGTCACTCTTTCTGGAGTCATTCGTCCTGCACACCTCGTAATTGTACACGTGTTGGAGAGTCCCTGTTCCCCAAAGTGTCTGAGTAACGTGGTGGATAATATGGAATCACAGGGAGGTTGGAGTGATACAGGACGCGAGACTGTCTCCATCTGTAGATCTTCACTGAGATAATAACCACTACACACGTGATGAAGAGGAAGGAAACTACAGCCAGAGCCAACACTAAGTAAAAAGTCAGGTTGTCGTTGTACTCCTTGTCGTGCGTAAAGTCAGTGAACTCCGACAGCACTTCCGGGAAGCTGTCCGCCACCGCCACGTTAACAACGACTGTAGCTGAACGAGAGGGCTGCCCGTTGTCCTCCACTATAACACTCAGTCTTTGTTTCACTGCGTCTTTATCAGTGACTTGGCGGATAGTTCTTATTTCTCCATTCTGTGAGCCCACTTCAAACAGCGCCCTGTCTGTGGCTTTCTGCAGTTTATAGGAGAGCCAGGCATTCTGGCCAGAGTCCACATCCACAGCCACCACTTTAGTGACCAGATAGCCCACATCTGCTGAACGAGGCACCAGTTCAGCCACCAGAGAGCCACCAGTCTGGACTGGGTACAGAACCTGAGGGGGGTTGTCGTTCTGGTCCTGGATCAGTATTTTCACAGTCACGTTACTACTGAGTGGAGGAGAGCCTCCATCCTGAGCTTTGACTCGGAAGTGAAAATCTTTGATCTGCTCGTAGTCAAAAGAGCGCACTGCATGGATGACTCCACTATCAGCACTAACGGACACATACGAGGAGACTGGCACTCCGTTAACAGAGGAGTCCTCCAGTATGTAAGAAACACGGGCATTCTGGTTCCAGTCGGCGTCTCTTGCTTTCACTGTGAATACAGAGAGACCTGGTGTGTTGTTTTCTACAATGTAGGCCTCATATGAGCTCCTCTCAAAGACAGGCGCGTTGTCATTCACGTCAGAGATCTGTAAGGTGAGAGTGACGCTGCTGGAGAGGGAGGGCACGCCCTCATCAGAGCACGTCACTGTGATATTATACTCAGATGATCTCTCTCTGTCTAATTCACTGTCTGTCACCAAAGTATAGAAATCATTGTTTGTTGACTTTCATAACAAAAGGAATATCGTATCACTCATAAAACACTGGACTTTACCATTCTCACCCCGAGTCTGAGTCCTGAATATTTATCATTGTCACAACAGTACCGGGTTTGGCGTCTTCAGATAACACGTTTGATTTTAGACATTATTTGAATATCGGGTTTATTGTCATTTACGTCAGTGACGTCAATCATCACTTTACATGAATCAACTAGTCCTCCATCGTCACTTGCTCGGACATTTATCTGAAATGTTCGAGCCTTTTTCATAGTCAACATTTGCCCTTTAAGTCGAATTTCACCACTTTCATCATTTACCTCAAATAACCCACGGGCGTGATCTGATATACTTGAAATAGAATAAGTTATTTTACCATTACTTCCATGATCTGCATCTGTTGCAGTAACTGTAACAACAAATGTACCGACTGGAGAATTTTCTTTTATCGAGGCTTTATAAATTGGCTGTGTAAAAACAGGGGCGTTATCATTAGCGTCTAAAACAGTGATGAGAATCTGCATTGTTCCCGTCATCTGCGGCTCTCCTCCATCCACCGCCGTCAGGACTAAAGACAAGTGCTCGTGCTTTCTCTCTGTCGAGAGGTTTCTCGAGAACCATTTCGACGTTTTTTGTTCCATCTGCTTGATCGTGTAATTTAATAATAAAATTATCTCTTGGCTCGAGTCTATATGTTTGCAAACCATTTGAACCAACATCAGGATCCACGGCACGGTCTAGTATGAATTTAGCCCCGCTGACCGCGGATTCACTAATTTTAAATCTGACGTCGTTCTTTTCGAATGATGGAGGGTTATCATTAACATCTGTGATTTCAATCGTTACACTGTAAAATTCCATCGGATTCTCTAATATAATCTGAAAATGCAAAGCGCAAGGCGTCGTTTGTCCACAGAGCACTTCTCTGTCTATCCTTTGCCTGATGAGGAGGACTCCTCTTTCGTTATTCAGCTCAATATATTCATCACTGTCTGGATTAAATATGCGAGCTTTGCCAGATTTAAGTCTTTTAACTTCCAACCCAAAGTCTTTTGCCATGTTTCCAACGAGAGAGCCTTTGGGCATTTCCTCAGGAATGGAGTAGCTGACCTGCCCAAGCGCCGAGCTGAGAGAGAGGACCGACAAAAACAGCAGTACTTGCCCTCTCATTGTTCTGTTGGACGTTATTCCAGTGTGAACCATCGACGCCGTTTGACGTTTGTTGTCCCACATTTAAACGAAAACTCAGTTATTTGAGTATAATCCGGGCATGAAAAGGAATACGACGTCCTGTATCTCCGGTTAATTCCAGACAGTGCGCTGAGCGTCTGTCTTTCTCTCGCTCTAAAATAAAAGCTTTATGGGAGGTACAACGTGTCTGCGGTAAATCTGATACAAACTGGCCAACAGCGGCCCTCCGAGGTTATTAATATAAATTGCAACCGAATGTGGCAAAAAATACAAAAACGGACATATATCAAAAAATGTCAAATACAATTCAACTGTGAGTGGGCAGGGAGGTTTGATACATCAGCTAACTAACAATGCAAAGGCACCTAATAGTGGAATCTGAGGTGTCAATATTTGATTTGAAACAGATTAAGTTAATTAAAGCAGCAAACTCACAAAGAACTAACTGAAAAACATACGTAGTTTTGAATATGAATTCGTGTCACTCTCCAGGGTGCTGAAAATTACACATCGGCGTGCTTCTTCAACTCATTCCACACACTTTTCTTACTCTAAATATAGTATTGAGTGTACTGCTTGACATATAGTATTTGATCAATTGAAGCTGCAGTGTAGGACCCTGCCTTTAAATGACCTTGAACAACCATGTATCACAAATAAGTAGGGTAATTGTAAATTGAAATGGCGAATTCAACATAGGAACATAGAGCTAAGAAATTCAAACCTCAAGAGGAGAGTCTGGTTCGTCCAGGATGCTCTTTTCACTCTGTATCCGCTGCATCGTCCCTGTAGCACTGGGGTCCATTATCAGCACGTTCTGACTACTAGCTCCGCCGAACTTACAGTCACTCTTTCTGGAGTCATTCGTCCTGCACACCTCGTAATTGTACACGTGTTGGAGAGTCCCTGTTCCCAAAGTGTCTGAGTAACGTGGTGGATAATATGGAATCACAGGGAGGTTGGAGTGATACAGGACGCGAGACTGTCTCCATCTGTAGATTTTCACTGAGATAATAACCACTACACACGTGATGAAGAGGAAGGAAACTACAGCCAGAGCCAACACTAAGTAAAAAGTCAGGTTGTCGTTGTACTCCTTGTCGTGCGTAAAGTCAGTGAACTCCGACAGCACTTCCGGGAAGCTGTCCGCCACCGCCACGTTAACAACGACTGTAGCTGAACGGGAGGGCTGCCCGTTGTCCTCCACTATAACACTCAGTCTTTGTTTCACTGCGTCTTTATCAGTGACTTGGCGGATAGTTCTTATTTCTCCATTCTGTAAGCCCACTTCAAACAGCGCCCTGTCTGTGGCTTTCTGCAGTTTATAGGAGAGCCAGGCATTCTGTCCAGAGTCCACATCCACAGCCACCACTTTAGTGACCAGATAGCCCACATCTGCTGATCGAGGCACCAGTTCAGCCACCAGAGAGCCACCAGTCTGGACTGGGTACAGAACCTGAGGGGGGTTGTCGTTCTGGTCCTGGATCAGTATTTTCACAGTCACGTTACTACTGAGTGGAGGAGAGCCTCCATCCTGAGCTTTGACTCGGAAGTGAAAATCTTTGATCTGCTCGTAGTCAAAAGAGCGCACTGCATGGATGACTCCACTATCAGCACTAACGGACACATACGAGGAGACTGGCACTCCGTTAACAGAGGAGTCCTCCAGTATGTAAGAAACACGGGCATTCTGGTTCCAGTCAGCGTCTCTGGCTTTCACTGTGAATACAGAGAGACCTGGTGTGTTGTTTTCTACAATGTAGGCCTCATATGAGCTCCTCTCAAAGACAGGCGCGTTGTCATTCACGTCAGAGATCTGTAAGGTGAGAGTGACGCTGCTGGAGAGGGAGGGCACGCCCTCATCAGAGCAGGTCACTGTGATATTAAACTCAGAGGATCTCTCTCTGTCTAACTCACTGTCTGTCACTAAGCTGTAAAACTTATCTGACGTTGACTTTAACATGAAGTTGTTGTTATCATTAATGACGCAATGAACTTTTCCATTTTCAGCAGAGTCTACATCTTCCACATTTATCATTGTCACAACAGTGTTAGGTTTGTGCGTCTTCTGATATCACATTTGATTTTGACATAATATGAATATCAGGGCTGTTGTCGTTCATATCTAATACTTCGACTATCAGTTTGCATGAACCAGTTAGTCCACCATCATCACTAGCGCGAATATTAACTTGGAAACTTCTCGACTTTTCAAAGTCTACTTTTCCAATCAAGGTGACCTCGCCTGTTGCCTTATTTATTTCAAACATCCCACGGGCATAATCTAGCATACCTGAAATTGAATATGTTATTTTACCATTCGATCCATGATCAGCGTCGGTTGCTGTTACTCTAAATACAACTGTTCCTACTGCTGCATTTTCTTGTATAGAGGCTTTATAAACAGATTGTGTGAAAACAGGCGCATTGTCATTAGCGTCTAAAACCGTGATGTGAATCTGCATTGTCCCTGACATCTGCGGCTCGCCACCATCCACCGCCGTCAGAATTAGAGAAAGGTGTTCATTTTTCTCTCTGTCCAGCGGTGCGTTCAAAACCATTTCAACGTTTTTACTACCGTCTCCTTGATTGTTCATTTTAAGAGAAAATATTTCTGTTGGTTTCAAGACATACGTTTTTAAACCGTTTTCGCCAACATCAGCATCAGACGCCCTGTCTAAATTAAATGTAGAGCCAATAAGCGCAGACTCGCTAATATTAAATTGAACCTCGTTTGTAATAAAAGTCGGGGGGTTATCGTTTATATCTATGATTTCCACTGTGATACTGTAGAATTCCATTGGATTTTCCAATAGAATCTGAAAATGCAGTGCGCAGGGCGTCGTTTGTCCACAGATCGCCTCTCTGTCTATTCTCTCTTTAATCAGCAGTCTTCCTCTTTCTCTGTTCAGCTCGACGTACGCTGTGCTGTCTCTTGTAAAAACACGAGCCTTTCCGGAATGTAGTCTTTTGACATCTAAACCTAAATCCTGAGCTATGTTGCCGACGAAGGCGCCTTTCGGCATCTCCTCTGGAATGGAGTAGCTGACCTGTCCGAGCACTGCGCTGAAGAAGAGGACCGAGAGAAACAACGGTACTTGCCGCTTCATTGTTACGTACGTGGTCGTCTATGCAGGAAATCCTTATGTAAACCAGTCAGTCCTCGGTTACAAGTATTTCCCTCAAATCTGCTGTCAAAAACAAGGTCGTAATAATCCACTCAGCGAAGAAAGAAACAGTCGCTCAATACGTCCATGTTATCTGTTGGAACCTCGCGTGTGTTTCTTTGTATGTCCCCGTCGTTTGCTTGAAGCTCAGATACACGGAGATGATGGGAGGTAACACTATTTATCTGCTGTAAGAATGGTACACACTGGTGAACAGCGTCCCTCCGAGTTCGAAGTCAAAATTACAGAAGGGGTGTGCAAACGAGTTATATGATTGGTGATGGTTACAGAAAATAGTTTGGTAAAATTAAATTAAATTAAAAAAAATAATCGTGTAGATTGCAGAGAAGTCAGTAGGTGCTGATATTATACAGACTGTTTTTGTTCCCCAAAACAGTAAAAGTGTAAGCGAGAGGAATAATATTTCAAAACAAAATAATTTTGAAAATAATTTTCCATTATAAAAATATATATAAGATATCTTCTGTCATTTAATGTCAAGGAGTAAAGTAGTTCAGATCACTAACAGTGTATCTGTCCATGGTGCTGATTGCAGGATTATTACTATTGACGACTATTGATATAGTTTTTGCTGTTAACATATTACAGCAAAAATATATGTGCAAACAATTTTGAGCTAAAATGAACCGCAAATAACCAACCTCAAGAGGAGAGTCTGGTTCGTCCAGGATGCTCTTTTCACTCTGTATCCGCTGCATCGTCCCTGTAGCACTGGGGTCCATTATCAGCACGTTCTGACTACCAGCTCCGCCGAACTTACAGTCACTCTTTCTGGAGTCATTCGTCCTGCACACCTCGTAATTGTACACGTGTTGGAGAGTCCCTGTCCCCAAAGTGTCTGAGTAACGTGGTGGATAATATGGAATCACAGGGAGGTTGGAGTGATACAGGACACGAGACTGTCTCCATCTGTAGATTTTCACTGAGATAATAACCACTACACACGTGATGAAGAGGAAGGAAACTACAGCCAGAGCCAACACTAAGTAAAAAGTCAGGTTGTCGTTGTACTCCTTGTCGTGCGTAAAGTCAGTGAACTCCGACAGCACTTCCGGGAAGCTGTCCGCCACCGCCACGTTAACAACGACTGTAGCTGAACGAGAGGGCTGCCCGTTGTCCTCCACTATAACACTCAGTCTTTGTTTCACTGCGTCTTTATCAGTGACTTGGCGGATAGTTCTTATTTCTCCATTCTGTGAGCCCACTTCAAACAGCGCCCTGTCTGTGGCTTTCTGCAGTTTATAGGAGAGCCAGGCATTCTGTCCAGAGTCCACATCCACAGCCACCACTTTAGTGACCAGATAGCCCACATCTGCTGAACGAGGCACCAGTTCAGCCACAAGAGAGCCACCAGTCTGGACTGGGTACAGAACCTGAGGGGGGTTGTCGTTCTGGTCCTGGATCAGTATTTTCACAGTCACGTTACTACTGAGTGGAGGAGAGCCTCCATCCTGAGCTTTGACTCGGAAGTGAAAATCTTTGATCTGCTCGTAGTCAAAAGAGCGCACTGCATGGATGACTCCACTATCAGCACTAACGGACACATACGAGGAGACTGGCACTCCGTTAACAGAGGAGTCCTCCAGTATGTAAGAAACACGGGCATTCTGGTTCCAGTCAGCGTCTCTGGCTTTCACTGTGAATACAGAGAGACCAGGTGTGTTGTTTTCTACAATGTAGGCCTCATATGAGCTCCTCTCAAAGACAGGCGCGTTGTCATTCACGTCAGAGATCTGTAAGGTGAGAGTGACGCTGCTGGAGAGGGAGGGCACGCCCTCATCAGAGCAGGTCACTGTGATATTAAACTCAGAGGACCTCTCTCTGTCTAATTCACCGTCTGTCACTAAGCTGTAGAAATTATTCGAAGTCGATTTCAATAAAAACGGAATATTATCAATTATAAAACACTGAACTTTACCATTTTCACCCGAGTCGGGATCCTGGATGTTTATCATTGTGACAACTGTGTTGGGGTCTGCACTCTCTGATATAACAGTAGATTTAGACATGATTTTAATCGTCGGTTCATTGTCATTGATATCAACTACATCGACAATCACTTTACAAGAATCCGTCAACCCTCCATTATCTCTTGCACGTACACTGATCTGAAAATGTCTTTTCTTTTCATAATCCAAACGTCCGATCAATCTGACTTCACCGCTGTCCTCATTTACTTCAAACATATGTCTGACGTCATCCAATGTGTTTGTGATTGAATACATAATTTTACCATTCAAACCATGATCAGCATCTGAAGCGCTAACGGTGGTCACGATCGTGCCTTTTGCAGCATTTTCAGCCACCGTTCCCTTGTAAATCTTCCGTGTAAAAACGGGAGCATTGTCGTTTGCATCTAACAAAGTGATGGCAATCTGCATTGTTCCCGACATCTGTGGCTCTCCTCCATCTACAGCCGTCAACACTAACGATATCAACTCGTTTTTCTCTCTGTCCAAAGGTTTTTGTACGATCATTTCAACATTTTTTGTACCATCTGCTTGACTGTGCAGCTTCAATATAAAATTATCAGTTGGCTTAAGCACGTAACTTTGCAGACTATTTGAGCCAACATCCAAATCCACTGCTCGTTCCAAGTCAAATTTTGCCCCAACAACTGTAGACTCGCTTATTACGAATTTAATTTCGTTTTTTTCAAAGTTCGGTGCATTATCGTTAATATCTGTTATTTCCACTGTGACGCTGTAAAATTCCATAGGATTCTCTAACACGATCTGGAAATGCACAGCACACGGCGTCGTATCGCCGCACAACGCCTCTCTGTCTATTCTCTCTTTGATAAGGAGGACTCCTCTGTCATTGTTCAGCTCGATGCATTCTCTGCTATCGCCAAAATAAACATGAGCGTTACCCAACTTCAGTCGTTTAACATCCAACCCTAAATCCTGTACTATATTTCCGACGAAAGAGCCCTTCGACATTTCCTCCGGAATAGAGTAAGTGACTTGTGCGATGGCTGTCCTCAGACAGAGCATCGAAATAAAAGACAGTACTTGCCGTCTCATCGTTTGAAATTTCATTAAAGCAATAAAAAACAGCCACTTCGTGTAATCCTTTGGAAAGATTGTAAAGTCACTGGAAGCAAAATGTGAAACAAAAACAGTCCTCAGGATGGGCGAAACGTAGAGATAATCCTGTCGCGAGATAAATCGGCCACACTGGAGGAGACAATGCCGTCTGCGCCTGCCCTTTCCTCTCGAATATATCGAGAGGCGGTGCTGCTGTAAGTATACTATAACTGCAACAGACTAGCCGACAGCGGCCCACTGAGTTCAAAAAGCAAAACTACACGGAAAGAGGAGGGATGGGAGAGGAGAAAAGGTGAAGACAGACGACAGATAAAAGCTGGTATTGAATTGTTACACTATCAGGCTTAAAAGTATTTATATTCTAACCTTAATTCCATTTTAAGATTGAAAAAAAACATTGGTAATTTTATGTCATACTTAATAACACAAATTATGCTGTGCAAATGCTGCTCTCCAAGGTGCTGAAAATGAGAAGACCTATAAATTGTGTAGCATTTTCATTCGATATTTTCGTGATGACAAGTAAGGAAAAGTGATGTGAAACCTTTCTAACCTCAAGAGGAGAGTCTGGTTCATCCAGGATGCTCTTTTCACTCTGTATCCGCTGCATCGTCCCTGTAGAACTGGGGTCCATTATCAGCACGTTCTGACTACCAGCTCCGCCGAACTTACAGTCACTCTTTCTGGAGTCATTCGTCCTGCACACCTCGTAATTGTACACGTGTTGGAGAGTCCCTGTCCCCAAAGTGTCAGAGTAACGTGGTGGATAATATGGAATCACAGGGAGGTTGGAGTGATACAGGACACGAGACTGTCTCCATCTGTAGATTTTCACTGAGATAATAACCACTACACACGTGATGAAGAGGAAGGAAACTACAGCCAGAGCCAACACTAAGTAAAAAGTCAGGTTGTCGTTGTACTCCTTGTCGTGCGTAAAGTCAGTGAACTCCGACAGCACTTCCGGGAAGCTGTCCGCCACCGCCACGTTAACAACGACTGTAGCTGAACGAGAGGGCTGCCCGTTGTCCTCCACTATAACACTCAGTCTTTGTTTCACTGCGTCTTTATCAGTGACTTGGCGGATAGTTCTTATTTCTCCATTCTGTGAGCCCACTTCAAACAGCGCCCTGTCTGTGGCTTTCTGCAGTTTATAGGAGAGCCAGGCATTCTGTCCAGAGTCCACATCCACAGCCACCACTTTAGTGACCAGATAGCCCACATCTGCTGAACGAGGCACCAGTTCAGCCACCAGAGAGCCACCAGTCTGGACTGGGTACAGAACCTGAGGGGGGTTGTCGTTCTGGTCCTGGATCAGTATTTTCACAGTCACGTTGCTACTGAGTGGAGGAGAGCCTCCATCCTGAGCTTTGACTCGGAAGTGAAAATCTTTGATCTGCTCGTAGTCAAAAGAGCGCACTGCATGGATGACTCCACTATCAGCACTAACGGACACATACGAGGAGACTGGCACTCCGTTAACAGAGGAGTCCTCCAGTATGTAAGAAACACGGGCATTCTGGTTCCAGTCAGCGTCTCTGGCTTTCACTGTGAATACAGAGAGACCTGGTGTGTTGTTTTCTACAATGTAGGCCTCATATGAGCTCCTCTCAAAGACAGGCGCGTTGTCATTCACGTCAGAGATCTGTAAAGTGAGAGTGACGCTGCTGGAGAGGGAGGGCACGCCCTCATCAGAGCAGCTCACTGTGATATTATGCTCGGATGCTGTCTCTCGGTCTAATTCACTGTCTGTCACAATACTGTATAGATTACTAGATGTAGCTGTAAGAGCAAATGGTATATTTTTGTTAATCACACACCGGACTTTCCCGTTTTCTTCAGAATCAGGATCATTTACGCTCATTACAGCTACCACGGTGTGTGAACGTGAATCTTCTCCAACTGAATTTGACGATGAGATCATATTTATAACAGGACTATTGTCATTAATGTCGCCCACATCAATGATCACTTTGCTTGAATCAGACAGACCCCCTCGGTCAACTGCCTCGATATCTATTTCATAATTTCTTGCCCTTTCAAAATCGATCGGCCCATTTAAAATGATCTGACCATCTTCGGTAATGTGGAATAAATGTAAAGACCCTATCACACCATTACTGATTACGTAGCTAACCTCCCCATTCGAGCTTTTGTCCGCATCGGAGGCACTCACTTTGGTGATGACGGTTCCTTTGAGAGCATTTTCTTTCACACTTGCTTTGTATATTGTTTGTGTAAACACAGGAGCGTTGTCATTAACGTCTAACACAGTTATATGAATCTGCATAGTGCCAGACTTCTGCGGCTCTCCTCCATCTACAGCCGTCAACAATAAGGAGGCAAACTCCTTTTTCTCTCTATCAAGAGGTTTCTGTAAAATCATTTCAACCTTCTTAACACCGTCAGACTGACCGTGTAATTTAAGTATAAAATTATCATTGGGCTTCAGTGTGTAGCTCTGAAGACCATTCCGTCCTATATCGAGGTCTACTGCTTTTTCTAAAACGAATTTAGAGCCGACGACTGCCGACTCGCTGATTTCAATGTTCTTCTCGTCCTTTTGAAAAAGAGGAGCATTGTCGTTAATGTCTGTGATTTCGACAGTAACCGGGAATATTTCTATCGGGCTTTCTAATGCAATCTGAAAATGCAAAGCGCAAGGCGTTGTCTGGCTGCACAGAGCTTCCCGGTCGATTCTCTCTTTGATAACGAGGAGTCCTTTTTCCTTGTTAAGCTGAATGTACTCGGTACTGTCCCCTGTGTGAATACGAGCTCTACGCGCTTGCAGTCGTCTAATATCCAAACCTAAATCCTGAGCTATGTTACCGACCAAAGAGCCTTTGGCCATTTCCTCGGGGATAGAGTAGCTGACCTGGCCGAGCACTGAGCTGAGATACAGGACCGAGAAAAACAACAGTACTTGCCGTCTCATTGTTCTTTTAGAAAACTCCTCGAATTGAAATAACGTGTCGTCCTCCCTTTAGAATTCACCGTTACTGATGCAACTCAAACCCACAGGGAGGCCAGTTTAATCCACAACTGACGCTAAAAATATTCCAGATTGATATATTCCGCGCATTGTGTTTCATCCTCCGTCGCCTGTGCGTTTATGTGTCGGAGTCCGTCTCCCGTGTGAGAGAGCGGAGGTTGTCCTCGTATAAATATGGTTATAAACGCTGAGAGGCTGGTCAACAGCGGCCCACTCAGTTCACAGCTCGAAACTACACGAGGTAAGGAGAAAACATAATCTTACCTCTGCTGTTACTTATGTATCCGCTGAAAAAACAACCACCCATCAAAAACTACTGGGAAAGCTTAACTGTAAATTAAGCTGGTGATAAACATCACATTTTGCCAACTAAGTACTTGTTTATAAAGTGTGAAGAAAAGAGAAAGATATGAAGACAATAAATAACATAATGAGAGAGAGAAGAGAGAGAGAGAGATCGAAAAGGGAAAAACGGAGACTTTTCTTTCGCTGTCCAAGGTACTGAGTTTTAAATTACGTAACTGACAAATACAAACAAAAACAGGATTTTTTAGCAATAATTATGTAGGTCTAACCTCTAGAGGGGAGTCTGGTTCGTCCAGGATGCTCTTTTCACTCTGTATCCGCTGCATCGTCCCTGTAGAACTGGGGTCCATTATCAGCACGTTCTGACTACCAGCTCCGCCGAACTTACAGTCACTCTTTCTGGAGTCATTCGTCCTGCACACCTCGTAATTGTACACGTGTTGGAGAGTCCCTGTCCCCAAAGTGTCTGAGTAACGTGGTGGATAATATGGAATCACAGGGAGGTTGGAGTGATACAGGACGCGAGACTGTCTCCATCTGTAGATTTTCACTGAGATAATAACCACTACACACGTGATGAAGAGGAAGGAAACTACAGCCAGAGCCAACACTAAGTAAAAAGTCAGGTTGTCGTTGTACTCCTTGTCGTGCGTAAAGTCAGTGAACTCCGACAGCACTTCCGGGAAGCTGTCCGCCACCGCCACGTTAACAACGACTGTAGCTGAACGAGAGGGCTGCCCGTTGTCCTCCACTATAACACTCAGTCTTTGTTTCACTGCGTCTTTATCAGTGACTTGGCGGATAGTTCTTATTTCTCCATTCTGTGAGCCCACTTCAAACAGCGCCCTGTCTGTGGCTTTCTGCAGTTTATAGGAGAGCCAGGCATTCTGTCCAGAGTCCACATCCACAGCCACCACTTTAGTGACCAGATAGCCCACATCTGCTGAACGAGGCACCAGTTCAGCCACCAGAGAGCCACCAGTCTGGACTGGGTACAGAACCTGAGGGGGGTTGTCGTTCTGGTCCTGGATCAGTATTTTCACAGTCACGTTACTACTGAGTGGAGGAGAGCCTCCATCCTGAGCTTTGACTCGGAAGTGAAAATCTTTGATCTGCTCGTAGTCAAAAGAGCGCACTGCATGGATGACTCCACTATCAGCACTAACGGACACATACGAGGAGACTGGCACTCCGTTAACAGAGGAGTCCTCCAGTATGTAAGAAACACGGGCATTCTGGTTCCAGTCAGCGTCTCTGGCTTTCACTGTGAATACAGAGAGACCTGGTGTGTTGTTTTCTACAATGTAGGCCTCATATGAGCTCCTCTCAAAGACAGGCGCGTTGTCATTCACGTCAGAGATCTGTAAAGTGAGAGTGACGCTGCTGGAGAGGGAGGGCACGCCCTCATCAGAGCAGGTCACTGTGATATTATACTCAGAGGATCTCTCTCTGTCTAATTCGCTGTCTGTCACTAAGCTATAGAAATTATTTTCAGTCGATCTCAATAAGAACGGAATATCTTCATTTACTGCACATTTGACTTTTCCATTCTCACCATCGTCTATGTCTTGGATGTTAATTATTGTTACGACAGTGCCACTTTTAATATCTTCGGATATCACATTTGTTTTAGACATTACATCTATCAGTGGGTTATTATCATTCACATCTAATATGTCGACCATAACTTTACATGTGTCTGTTAGTCCTCCCTCGTCACTCGCACGTAAATTGATTTGATAATTACGTGATTTCTCGTAGTCAATATTTCCAATCAATCTAACCTCACCAGTATGTTCATTTACCTCAAACAAATTTCGGACACTATCTAACGTGTTTCTGATTGAATACGTTATTTTTCCATTTGATCCGTGATCGGCATCTGATGCACTGATTGCAGTCACAACTGTGCCTTTTGGTGAATTTTCTTCAACGGTAGCTTTATATATGGGCTTTGTGAAAACTGGTGCGTTATCATTGACATCTAACACCGTGATAAGAATCTGCATTGTTCCAGACCTGCGAGGCTCTCCTCCATCCACGGCCGTCAAGACAAGAGACAGATGCTCGTTTTTCTCTCTGTCAAGAGGTTGTTTCAAAATCATCTCCACATTCCTGGAACCGTCTGCTTGATTGTGTAGTTTAAGAGCAAAATTATCAGTCGGTTCCAAGCGATAGGTTTGCAGCCCATTAATTCCCACATCTAAATCCACCGCCCTTTCCAAATCAAACTTAGATCCGATCACTGCAGACTCGCTTATTTTAAATTTAATATCACCTTTCTCAAAGGCAGGAGAGTTGTCGTTTATATCTACGATTTCAACTATTATTCTGTAAAATTCAATGGGTTTGTCTAATATAATCTGGAAATGCAGAGCGCAAGGCATCGTCTGTCCGCAGAGCGTTTCTCTGTCTATTTGTTCTTTGATTAGGAGGACTCCCCTGGCTTTATTCAGCTCGATGTTTTCTCTGCTATCACCGAAGTACACGCGAGCGTTACGTGATTTCAGTCTCTCGACATCTAAACCCAAATCCTCTGCGACATTCCCGACAACAGAGCCCACGGACAGTTCCTCGTTAATGGAGTAGGTGACCTGGCCGAGCACAGGACCGACAAAAAGGAGCGAGACGAAAAACAGTACTTGCCGTTTCATTGTTCTCCTCGATATTATTTTAAAGGCAGAAATGAATGTTTAACTGTCCAAGAAAATGAGCCAACGATATATCCCAACAACAAGCACAAAGTCAGGGTATATTCCTCAAAAAAAGAAAGAGAATAGTCCAAGCGAGAAGAGTGTTTTAGTCTCGATTCTATCACCGTCGTGTGCTATATCTAGTCCCCTCCTCTCCTCGTTTGCGTTTAAAGATGGGGAGGCACTGTTCATAATATGCTCCACCCGAGCAACATGCTGGACTACAGCGTCCCTACGAGTTCAACATGCATAACTACAGGAACACTGATAAAAAGAAAATCCCGTCTGCAGCACAGAGAAGAAGATTGAACCCCAATAATGTTATAAATGCTGGGAAAGGTGCATTGGTAATAAGATGAAATGGCATTAATTCATTTGACAGAACAAAGTTGATGCAGTTTATCACAAATATAATTAGTAGGATGTATAAGATATATGTATGTAGAAATAGTAATAAAGAATGCGTTTTTTTTTCTAAAAACTGTCTGGTGCTGAAAATGACAACGGAAATTTTACTTATGTGCATGAATGTTGTGCATGGAGTGGTAACTCTATACATACAAATGAAAAATAATAAGAACTTTTTTAATGTCAGGGTCTAACCTCTGGAGGAGAGTCTGGTTCATCCAGGATGCTCTTTTCACTCTGTATCCGCTGCATCGTCCCTGTAGAACTGGGGTCCATTATCAGCACGTTCTGACTACCAGCTCCGCCGAACTTACAGTCACTCTTTCTGGAGTCATTCGTCCTGCACACCTCGTAATTGTACACGTGTTGGAGAGTCCCTGTACCCAAAGTGTCAGAGTAACGTGGTGGATAATATGGAATCACAGGGAGGTTGGAGTGATACAGGACACGAGACTGTCTCCATCTGTAGATTTTCACTGAGATGATAACCACTACACACGTGATGAAGAGGAAGGAAACTACAGCCAGAGCCAAACACTAAGTAAAAAGTCAGGTTGTCGTTGTACTCCTTGTCGTGCGTAAAGTCAGTGAACTCCGACAGCACTTCCGGGAAGCTGTCCGCCACCGCCACGTTAACAACGACTGTAGCTGAACGAGAGGGCTGCCCGTTGTCCTCCACTATAACACTCAGTCTTTGTTTCACTGCGTCTTTATCAGTGACTTGGCGGATAGTTCTTATTTCTCCATTCTGTGAGCCCACTTCAAACAGCGCCCTGTCTGTGGCTTTCTGCAGTTTATAGGAGAGCCAGGCATTCTGGCCAGAGTCCACATCCACAGCCACCACTTTAGTGACCAGATAGCCCACATCTGCTGAACGAGGCACCAGTTCAGCCACCAGAGAGCCACCAGTCTGGACTGGGTACAGAACCTGAGGGGGGGTTGTCGTTCTGGTCCTGGATCAGTATTTTCACAGTCACGTTGCTACTCAGTGGAGGAGAGCCTCCATCCTGGGCTTTGACTCGGAAGTGAAAATCTTTGATCTGCTCGTAGTCAAAAGAGCGCACTGCATGGATGACTCCACTATCAGCACTAACGGACACATACGAGGAGACTGGCACTCCGTTAACAGAGGAGTCCTCCAGTATGTAAGAGAACACGGGCATTCTGGTTCCAGTCAGCGTCTCTGGCTTTCACTGTGAATACAGAGAGACCTGGTGTGTTGTTTTCTACAATGTAGGCCTCATATGAGCTCCTCTCAAAGACAGGCGCGTTGTCATTCACGTCAGAGATCTGTAGTGTGAGAGTGACGCTGCTGGAGAGGGAGGGCACGCCCTCATCAGAGCAGGTCACTGTGATATTATACTCAGAGGATCTCTCTCGGTCTAATTCACTGTCAGTTAGTAGGCTATAGAAATTATTAGAGGTAAATTTAATTTCAAATGGCATGTTTTCATTTATTACACATTGGACTTTGCCATTAGTGTCAGAATCAGGGTCATTAACACTCATTAGAGCTATTACAGTTTTTGGGGCCGAGTCCTCCCGTACTGAGCCTGATGTTGATATCATATTTACAATAGGGCTATTGTCGTTCACGTCAATTACATCAATAATTATCTTACTTGAATCTGAGAGTCCGCCCTGATCGACCGCTTCTATTTCGATGTGATAATGTTTTTCTTTTTCATAGTCAATAGCACCATCTAGTATAACCTCACCTTGACTATTAATGTGAAATAATTTCGAAACGGTATCCATGCTATTCCCTATTGCGTAAGTCACCTCTCCGTTTGAGCCTTTGTCTGCATCTGAAGCACTGACCTTAGTAACGAGTGTTCCTATTGCGGAGTTTTCAGTAATACTTGCTTTGTAAACCTGTTTACTGAAGACAGGGGCATTGTCGTTTGCATCTAACACAGTCACGTGAATCTGCATTGTTCCTGTCCTCTGTGGTTCTCCTCCGTCCTCCGCAGTCAACACTAACGATATGTGCTCTTGTTTCTCTCGGTCCAAAGGCTTCTGTAAAACCATTTCTACCTTGTTGCTTCCATCGAACTGAGAATGCAGTTTAAGAGCAAAATTCTCACTCGGCTTTAGCGTGTATCTCTGAAGACCATTTACTCCGATATCAGGGTCAATCGCTTTCTCTAGCAAGAACTTAGAGCCGATGACGGCAGTCTCGCTTATTTCAAATCTCCTCTCCTCCTTTTGAAAAAGTGGAGCGTTGTCATTAATGTCAGTGATTTCTACAGTAACCGGGAATAATTCTAACGGGTTCTCCAACGTAATTTGAAAATGCAGAGCGCAAGGCGTCGTCTGTCTGCAGAGCGCTTCACGGTCTATTTTTTCTTTAACGAGGAGGACTCCCCTGTCTCTATTCAGCTCGATGTACTGATCGCTGTCTCCCGTGTAAATACGAGCTTTCCCAGACCGCAGCCGTTTGACGTCTAAACCCAGATCTTGTACAATGTTACCGACCAAAGAGGCTTTTGCCATTTCCTCCGGAATTGAGTAGCTGACCTGTCCGCGCACAGGACGCAGGCAAAAGATGGAGATTAGCAACAGTACTTGCCGTTTCATTGTTCTGGTCGATACCTCTGTAGCACAACAGAAATAGCGTGTTATTCCGTTTTAGCAGTAAGATTCCACCCATGTGAACAAAAACTGAAGAGAATTTGCTTTAAGTCCATACAGCAGGAAAATATAATCCAGGTTGTCGATGCCTGTGTGTCGTAGGGTCTGATCTCCGAGAAGAGAATTGTACATGTGAGCCTGAGCGTCAGTATTGTGCCGAATGATGGCGGGGAGGATATCTTCCAAAAGCAATGCTCCACTGCTACACGCTGGGCAACAGCGGCCCAGTGAGTTCAAATTGTGAAAGTACATAAGAAAAGCAACAATAACGCCATGCAGAATAAAATGCAACGGTGAGATACAAAAAACACTGAAAGCTCACATATGTTTAAATTACCACAATTATTATTATTTTCAAAATTAAGAAATATACTCAAAATACTTGATTACTATGATAAAAATATGAATGATTAGTAATATGTTATAAAACTGTTATAAATACCGGAGAGGCTACTACAGACAAAATGTAGGAGGAGAGTAAAAAAGGAGCTGTGCGAGTGTGATCGCTGTCCAAGGTACTGAAATATAGCCAACATGATGCCTTGTAACAAACTAAACAGTTTTAAATGGCGTGAAAGCAGTTTACTTAACCCTAATAACCAACCTACAGAGGAGGGTCTGGTACCTCTGTCCATGGTACTGACAGAATGTGTTGCCCAGTATTGTACATTACAAACTACGAGAATTGAAAACACTTACAGTGACAACTGAGCCCTTTTTAACTAACCTCAAGAGGAGAGTCTGGTTCATCCAGGATGCTCTTTTCACTCTGAATCCGCTGCATCGTCCCTGTAGAACTGGGGTCCATTATCAGCACGTTCTGACTACCAGCTCCGCCGAACTTACAGTCACTCTTTCTGGAGTCATTCGTCCTGCACACCTCGTAATTGTACACGTGTTGGAGAGTGCCCTGCCCCCAAAGTGTCTGAGTAACGTGGTGGATAATATGGAATCACAGGGAGGTTGGAGTGATACAGGACACGAGACTGTCTCCATCTGTAGATTTTCACTGAGATAATAACCACTACACACGTGATGAAGAGGAAGGAAACTACAGCCAGAGCCAGCACTAAGTAAAAAGTCAGGTTGTCGTTGTACTCCTTGTCGTGCGTAAAGTCAGTGAACTCCGACAGCACTTCCGGGAAGCTGTCCGCCACCGCCACGTTGACAACGACTGTAGCTGAGCGAGAGGGCTGCCCGTTGTCCTCCACTATAACACTCAGTCTTTGTTTCACTGCGTCTTTATCAGTGACTTGGCGGATAGTTCTTATTTCTCCATTCTGTGAGCCCACTTCAAACAGCGCCCTGTCTGTGGCTTTCTGCAGTTTATAGGAGAGCCAGGCGTTCTGTCCAGAGTCCACATCCACAGCCACCACTTTAGTGACCAGATAGCCCACATCTGCTGAGCGAGGCACCAGTTCAGCCACCAGAGAGCCACCAGTCTGGACTGGGTACAGAACCTGAGGGGGGTTGTCGTTCTGGTCCTGGATCAGTATTTTCACAGTCACGTTGCTACTCGAGTGGAGGAGAGCCTCCATCCTGGGCTTTGACTCGGAAGTGAAAATCTTTGATCTGCTCGTAGTCAAAAGAGCGCACTGCATGGATGACTCCACTATCAGCACTAACGGACACATATGAGGAGACTGGCACTCCGTTAACAGAGGAGTCCTCCAGTATGTAAGAGACACGGGCATTCTGGTTCCAGTCAGCGTCTCTGGCTTTCACTGTGAATACAGAGAGACCTGGTGTGTTGTTTTCTACAATGTAGGCCTCATATGAGCTCCTCTCAAAGACAGGCGCGTTGTCATTCACGTCAGAGATCTGTAAGGTGAGAGTGACGCTGCTGGAGAGGGAGGGCACGCCCTCGTCAGAGCAGCTCACTGTGATATTATATTGGGACGCGGCCTCTCTATCCAAAGATACCTCTGACACTAAACTATAAAATCCACTCATTGTGTTATGTATTTTAAAAGGAATGTCATCATTTATCTTACACTTCACCTCTCCGTTCCTCTCAGAATCAGGGTCATTCACGCTCAGCATGGCAATGACAGTATTGTCAGGAGAATCTTCTAAAATGGTGTCTGATTTCGACAGTATTTTTAACTGAGGGCTGTTGTCATTGATATCAATAACATCAATTATGATCTTACTGGAATCAGAGAGTCCACCGTTATCTATAGCCTCGATATCAATTTGGAAGAGCTTGGTCTTTTCATAATCAATTTCACCGATCAAAATGACCTCTCCGGTTTTTCTATTAATCTGAAACAGATCAGATAAACGACGCCTGCTATTTGAAATGGCGTATGAAATAACTGCATTTGAGCCACCGTCTTTGTCAGATGCACTGACAGTAATGACACTGGTGCCTCGCGGGGAATTCTCGGTTATAGTTGCCTTGTATACAGACTTAGTAAAGACCGGTGCGTTGTCGTTTGCATCCAGCACGTTAAACATTATCTGCATTGTTCCAGACATACGCGGCTTTCCACCATCTAGAGCCGTTAATAGCAGTGATATCTGCTCCTGCTGCTCACGGTCGAGTGGCTTCTGTAGCACCATCTCTACCTTTTTACTCCCGTCTGCTTGATTCTCTAGTTTCAAGGCGAAATTGTCGGTTGGATTAAGCGAATAGCTTTGGAGACCATTTTCACCTATATCAGCATCGACGGCTTTCTCCAGCACGAATTTAGACCCAATAACGGCCGACTCGCTGATTTCATAACGTTTCTCACTCGATGCAAAGCTGGGAGCGTTGTCGTTTATGTCTGTGATTTCAATTGTTATGCGGAACAATTCCATCGGGTTTTCCAGAATCATCTGCAGATGTACAGCACAAGGCGTCGTCTCTCCGCACAACGTCTCTCTGTCTATTCTCTCTTTGATGACGAGGACTCCCCTCTCTCTGTTCAACTCGATATATTCTGCACTGTCTCCGGAATGAATACGAGCTCTGCCTGATTTGAGCCGTTTCATGTCCACACCTAAATCCTGAGCGACATTACACACTAATGAACCTTTCTCCATTTCCTCGGGAATGGAGTAGCTGACCTGCCCGAACACCGAGGATACAGACAGAGCCACGATGAACAACAGTACTTGCCGTAACATTACTTTGTCGTAGTGTTCCTGTGTCCTTTTAATAAAACTGTAATCCATAGGAATATCCTCAAAATGTCCGATTGTATTTCCAGGAGATTATGAACACAAGTAGCCGCTTTCCATGTCCGTGAGCAGTTTTCTGCCTGAATGAAGGCAGGGGATTGGTGCCTGTTTTATTGTCTGACATGTCACAGTCGAAGGGGGAGGTACAATTACTAGCCCTATCTAAGACTGCCACACTCTGGCCAATAGCGGCCCTTTCTGTTCAATTCACCAAACAGCAAATGTTGGGGTAAGGGGGAAGAGAATGTTGCGAGTTATGCAAAAGACAAAATATAAGTGAGCATATTATTATTGTTATTATTGTTGTTATTATTATTATTAGTAGTAGTAGTATTAGTATTAGTATTAGTATTAGTAGAAGTAGTGGTAGAGGTAGTAGTAGTAGTAGTAATATTATTATTATAATTAATAGTAGTAGAAGAAGTCTAATGGGCAGCTGTCTGCAAAATACTTTTAAATCCTAGAAAATATTATTTACTTACTTACAGAATAGTATTAATAGTGATTGAAGCATCAGTGAGATTCAAATGAGTACAAGGAACACAATATCGTTTACTGAAGCACTTTGTAATCCAAACAAATAATAAGAAGAAAAAAACGTTTTGTATGAAATAGAAACAAGAAATTATGATCACTTAAAAATACAAAAATGTATTCAGTATAAACTTTGCATTCTAACCTCTAGAGGAGAGTCTGGCTCGTCCAGGATGCTCTTTTCACTCTGTATCCGCTGCATCGTCCCTGTAGAACTGGGGTCCATTATCAGCCCGTTCTGACTACCAGCTCCGCTGAACTTACAGTCACTCTTTCTGGAGTCATTCGTCCTGCACACCTCGTAATTGTACACGTGTTGGAGAGTCCCTGTCCCCAAAGTGTCTGAGTAACGTGGTGGATAATATGGAATCACAGGGAGGTTGGAGTGATACAGGACGCGAGACTGTCTCCATCTGTAGATTTTCACTAAGATAATAACCACTACACACGTGATGAAGAGGAAGGAAACTACAGCCAGAGCCAACACTAAGTAAAAAGTCAGGTTGTCGTTGTACTCCTTGTCGTGCGTAAAGTCAGTGAACTCCGACAGCACTTCCGGGAAGCTGTCCGCCACCGCCACGTTAACAACGACTGTAGCTGAACGAGAGGGCTGCCCGTTGTCCTCCACTATAACACTCAGTCTTTGTTTCACTGCGTCTTTATCAGTGACTTGGCGGATAGTTCTTATTTCTCCATTCTGTGAGCCCACTTCAAACAGAGCCCTGTCTGTGGCTTTCTGCAGTTTATAGGAGAGCCAGGCATTCTGTCCAGAGTCCACATCAACAGCCACCACTTTGGTGACCAGATAGCCCACATCTGCTGAACGAGGCACCAGTTCAGCCACCACAGAGCCACCAGTCTGGACTGGGTACAGAACCTGAGGGGGGTTGTCGTTCTGGTCCTGGATCAGTATTTTCACAGTCACGTTACTACTGAGTGGAGGAGAGCCTCCATCCTGAGCTTTGACTCGGAAGTGAAAATCTTTGATCTGCTCGTAGTCAAAAGAGCGCACTGCATGGATGACTCCACTATCAGCACTAACGGACACGTACGAGGAGACTGGCACTCCGTTAACAGAGGAGTCCTCCAGTATGTAAGAAACACGGGCATTCTGGTTCCAGTCAGCGTCTCTGGCTTTCACTGTGAATACAGAGAGACCTGGTGTGTTGTTTTCTACAATGTAGGCCTCATATGAGCTCCTCTCAAAGACAGGCGCGTTGTCATTCATGTCAGAGATCTGTAAGGTGAGAGTGACGCTGCTGGAGAGGGAGGGCACGCCTTCATCAGAGCAGGTCACTGTGATATTATACTCAGAGGATCTCTCTCTGTCTAATTCACTGTCTGTCACTAAGCTATAGAAATTATTTGATGTCGACATTATGGTCAATGGAGTGTTATCGTTGATAAAACAGTTAACTTTACCGTTTTCATTTGAATCCGGGTCTTGAACGTTCATCATCGCTACAACAGTTTTCGGTTTAGAGTGTTCAGATATCACATTTGACTTCGACATTATATTAATAGTTGGTTTATTGTCGTTCATATCCACTACTTCAACAATGACTTTTACATGAATCTGTAAGTCCACCATCATCACTTGCACGTATGTTAATATGGTAATTCCGCGCAGTTTCATAATCGATATTTCCAATCAACCTAATTTCACCACTTTCTTCGTTTATCTGAAACAATGCATGAGCTTGATCTAAACTGTTGGTGATTGAATATTTTATCCGACCATTTGTTCCGTGATCTGCATCTGTTGCAGTCACGCTGGTGACAGCTGTCCCTTCTGGGGCATTTTCAAAAACAGTGGCTGTATAGGTGGATTGTGAAAAAACAGGTGCATTATCATTGACATCTAAAACTGTGATGAAAATGCGAATTGTTCCCGACATCTGCGGGTCTCCTCCATCAAAGGCTGTTAAAACCAAAGACACCAGCTCCTCCTTTTCTCTGTCGAGAGGCTTCTGTAAAATCATTTCTGTCTTTTCTGTTCCGTCACCATGACTGTCCCGTTTAAGTACGAAATTATCCGTTGGCTTAAGCTCGTATTTCTGAAGACCATTTTTGCCGACATCAAGATCTATTGCTCTGTCTAAAACAAATTTAGCACCAATAACAGCAGATTCGCTGATCTTGAAACTGACTTCGTTTTTTTCAAATGTGGGCGGATTATCATTTATGTCTGTTATTTCGACAGTGACGCTGTAGAACTCCATCGGGTTCTCTAAAATAATCTGAAAATGTAAAGCACAGGGCGTCGTTTGTCTGCAAATCGCTTCTCTGTCGATTCTGTCTTTGACAAGGAGGACTCCTCGTTCCTTATTCAGCTGAATGTACCCCGCACTGTCCCCCGTATAAACACGAGCTTTACCCGATTTCAGTCGTTTTACATCTAAACCCAAATCCTGAGCTATATTACCGACTAAAGAGCCACTCGGCATTTCCTCAGGGATGGAGTAGGTGACTTGGCCGAGTCCTGAACTGACATAAAGGACCAGGAAAAACCACAGTACTTGCCGTCTCATTGTTCTGCTCGACATTGTCCTCGCGCAATTTACTACGATGAATTATGTCCCAAAAAGGCAGAAAATGAATAGTCCATTAGAAATCCAGAAGTCAATCAATAGTAATCCACATCGGTTAAAAAAGAGCCACTGCACTGTTGTCCCTTTTAGTGTGCGTCGACGTTATAACCCTGCCTTTCTTTCTCTGTCTGATATCATCGGGATGGGGGACGTTTCTCTTTAAATCTGCTCGAAAACATCAACACGCTGGCCAACAGCGGCCCTAAGAGTACACTGTAATGAACTACAGACAAATCCTGGGCAAACAAATTAAAACTCTCTACTGGAGAGGATATCTTTGTATATGTTCCACGAGAGAGGAATCTAATATCCAGAATTAAACACCTAAGATGTAATATTAATATGACTCAAGGGGTAAATAAATAATATTCAGTGATTCTAATATACGATACAACGTTAAACTCACACAAAATCTATCACCAATGATTGAGGGTAAAAAAATTGTATGATATAGAGTATGTATGAATGAACTGCATGGACTGTATGCATGAATGTTTATTTGCATGTAGAGATGTGTGTGTTTAGATGTATGGATGTATGGTTATATAGATGTGTAGATGTATGTTTGCATGGGCAGATAGATAGATAGATAGATAGATAGATAGATAGATAGATAGATAGATAGATAGATAGATAGATAGATAGATAGATAGATAGATAGATAGATAGATAGATAGATAGATAGATAGATAGATAGATAGATAGATAGATAGATAGATAGATAGATAGATAGATAGATAGATAGATAGATAGATAGATAGATAGATAGATAGATAGATAGATAGATAGATAGATAGATAGATAGATAGATAGATAGATAGATAGATAAAGGCTAAGGGTTGTATTACATAAACAGCTAGTGGGTTAACCATAACATATAAGGTTATCAGTATTCAACAAAGCTAATATGTAGTAACGATCATTCCAACACTAAATCAGGAAAATGGTGGGCAAACACCAACGCACTGCATATAGAAACATATGTACTTGCAAACACACGTTGCAATGGTAAAATAAGAAAAGATTAGAGGGAAGAACAATGTCTCTGTCCATGGTGCTGACTGCGTTCAGCGCCCAGTATATGATAATAGTAAGTACAAAAAAAAATGCAAACACGTTAAAGTTACAGTTGAGCCCTATTTAACTAACCTCTAGAGGAGAGTCTGGTTCGTCCAGGATGCTCTTTTCACTCTGTATCCGCTGCATCGTCCCTGTAGAACTGGGGTCCATTATCAGCACGTTCTGACTACCAGCTCCGCCGAACTTACAGTCACTCTTTCTGGAGTCATTCGTCCTGCACACCTCGTAATTGTACACGTGTTGGAGAGTCCCTGTCCCCAAAGTGTCTGAGTAACGTGGTGGATAATATGGAATCACAGGGAGGTTGGAGTGATACAGGACGCGAGACTGTCTCCATCTGTAGATCTTCACTGAGATAATAACCACTACACACGTGATGAAGAGGAAGGAAACTACAGCCAGAGCCAACACTAAGTAAAAAGTCAGGTTGTCGTTGTACTCCTTGTCGTGCGTAAAGTCAGTGAACTCCGACAGCACTTCCGGGAAGCTGTCCGCCACCGCCACGTTAACAACGACTGTAGCTGAACGAGAGGGCTGCCCGTTGTCCTCCACTATAACACTCAGTCTTTGTTTCACTGCGTCTTTATCAGTGACTTGGCGGATAGTTCTTATTTCTCCATTCTGTGAGCCCACTTCAAACAGCGCCCTGTCTGTGGCTTTCTGCAGTTTATAGGAGAGCCAGGCATTCTGTCCAGAGTCCACATCCACAGCCACCACTTTAGTGACCAGATAGCCCACATCTGCTGAACGAGGCACCAGTTCAGCCACCAGAGAGCCACCAGTCTGGACTGGGTACAGAACCTGAGGGGGGTTGTCGTTCTGGTCCTGGATCAGTATTTTCACAGTCACGTTACTACTCAGTGGAGGAGAGCCTCCATCCTGAGCTTTGACTCGGAAGTGAAAATCTTTGATCTGCTCGTAGTCAAAAGAGCGCACTGCATGGATGACTCCACTATCAGCACTAACGGACACATACGAGGAGACTGGCACTCCGTTAACAGAGGAGTCCTCCAGTATGTAAGAAACACGGGCATTCTGGTTCCAGTCAGCGTCTCTGGCTTTCACTGTGAATACAGAGAGACCAGGTGGGTTGTTTTCTACAATGTAGGCCTCATATGAGCTCCTCTCAAAGACAGGCGCGTTGTCATTCACGTCAGAGATCTGTAAGGTGAGAGTGACGCTGCTGGAGAGGGAGGGCACGCCCTCATCAGAGCAGGTTACTGTGATATTATATCGGGAAGCTAGCTCTCTATCTAAAGCGACCTCTGTAATCAAGGTATAAAATCCATTTAGTGTTGTTTGTATTTTGAAAGGAATGTTATTGTCTATGTTACACTGCACTTTTCCATTATTCTCCGAATCTGGGTCACTTATGCTCAACATTGCAATTACAGTGTTTGGAGGCGAGTCCTCAAGAACAGATTCAGATTGAGAAACAATGTTTATGTGAGGACTATTGTCATTTATATCAATAACGTCAACTATCACCTTCGTAGAATCAGAGAGTCCCCCGTTGTCTGTAACCTCAATATCGATCTGATAAACATTTGCTTTTTCATAATTAATTTCACCGATTAGTACAATTTCACCACTTTTCGAGTCAATCTTAAATAATTCATATAAAAGCCGTTTACTGGGAGATATCAGATATGATAACTCTCCGTTCGAGCCTATATCTTTATCAGAGGCACTGACAGTCGTTACGCTGGTGCCTTTTGGAGAATTCTCGAGTATTTTTGCTCTGTACAGCGGTTTAGCGAATGTGGGTGCGTTGTCGTTCACATCCAACACATTGATAAATATCTGCATTGTCCCTGACATCTGCGGCTCTCCCCCATCTATTGCAGTGAGTAACAACGAAATGTGATTCTGCTTTTCTCGATCCAGAGGCTTCTGCAGCACCATCTCTGCCTTTTTACTCCCGTCTGCCTGGTTTTCTAGCTTCAATGCAAAGTTATCTGTTGGAGTAAGTGCGTATTGCTGTAAGCCATTAATACCGATGTCGGAATCAATAGCTTTCTCTAATACGAATTTCGATCCTATAACGGCGGACTCGCTAATTTCAAAGCGTTTTTCTGCGTTTGTAAAACTGGGAGTATTGTCGTTTATATCTGTAATCTCCACAGTTACACGGAACAACTCCATTGGATTTTCCAGAATTAACTGAAAATGTAAGGCACAAGGCGTCGTCTCGCCACATAAAGCCTCTCTGTCTATCCTCTCTTGTATAAGGAGGACTCCGCGTTCTCTTTTCAGCCCGATGTACTGTGCACCGCCGCCCGTGTACACCCGAGCTTTGCCTGATTTTAACCGTTTAAGATCTAAACCTAAATCGTGCGCTATGTTACCGACCACAGAGCCTTTGGCCATTTCTTCGGGGATGGAGTAGCTGACCTGCCCGACCACGTAGCTGAGACAGAGCACCGAGAGAAACAACAGTACTTGCCGTCTCATTGTTCTTTTCGACATCGATTCGTTTCCTGTATCATTAAACGAAAAACGTCTCCGTTGCAGTCGATGTGAAGTTAGTGGACAAAAAGAGGAATACGTCAAAAATCCAGATATGCAAAGCCCAGCAATGTGTCCAGTAAAACCTTTGTGAGGGATTTTTATCAGCGCAGACTGTTCCTTCTGCCTCTCTCTGATTGTGCTCAACTATCGACTCGAAGAGGCAGGACACAGACAAAAATAACAAGTAGTTATACAGCAACTCGTTTGCCAACAGCGACCCTTTGAGTTGGCTGAGCAAATTACATGTGATATGAATAAATAGAGTCCAAAGTCACATTGTCAAACGAGAGGAAAAAAAGGAGTGAATTGAGCTCTTAAATAACTACTTTAATATTCTCAAATAAATACGTTGATGGTCACACTTGATTAGTGTTTTTTATATCATATTTAAGTGTTATATTCAGAAATTGTTTAATGTAACTGAAGAACGTTACTTTCATAATATATATAAAGAAATTAAGCCAATACCAAAGATACAAGGACAACGTATTCACTGGAGTTGAGTGTCGCTCTCCATGGTGCTGAACAGGAATGGTGGGGCTTTCCAGAGAAACTGAGATATTTATATATATTGTCTCCCACTGAAAACTACTAACTATAAACATAGTGCATTAATACCTGTACATTTGAATTATTTATAGAAATGTATGAATGTTAAAGGTTTCTAACCTCTAGAGGAGAGTCTGGTTCGTCCAGGATGCTCTTTTCACTCTGTATCCGCTGCATCGTCCCTGTAGCACTGGGGTCCATTAAAAGCACGTTCTGACTACCAGCTCCGCCGAACTTACAGTCACTCTTTCTGGAGTCATTCGTCCTGCACACCTCGTAATTGTACACGTGTTGGAGAGTCCCTGTCCCCAAAGTGTCTGAGTAACGTGGTGGATAATATGGAATCACAGGGAGGTTGGAGTGATACAGGACGCGAGACTGTCTCCATCTGTAGATTTTCACTGAGATAATAACCACAACACACGTGATGAAGAGGAAGGAAACTACAGCCAGAGCCAGCACTAAGTAAAAAGTCAGGTTGTCGTTGTACTCCTTGTCGTGCGTAAAGTCAGTGAACTCCGACAGCACTTCCGGGAAGCTGTCCGCCACCGCCACGTTAACAACTACTGTAGCTGAACGAGAGGGCTGCCCGTTGTCCTCCACTATAACACTCAGTCTTTGTTTCACTGCGTCTTTATCAGTGACTTGGCGGATAGTTATTATTTCTCCATTCTGTGAGCCCACTTCAAACAGCGCCCTGTCTGTGGCTTTCTGCAGTTTATAGGAGAGCCAGGCATTCTGTCCAGAGTCCACATCAACAGCCACCACTTTAGTGACCAGATAGCCCACATCTGCTGAACGAGGCACCAGTTCAGCCACCACAGAGCCACCAGTCTGGACTGGGTACAGAACCTGAGGGGGGTTGTCGTTCTGGTCCTGGATCAGTATTTTCACAGTCACGTTACTACTGAGTGGAGGAGAGCCTCCATCCTGAGCTTTGACTCGGAAGTGAAAATCTTTGATCTGCTCGTAGTCAAAAGAGCGCACTGCATGGATGACTCCACTATCAGCACTTACGGACACATACGAGGAGACTGGCACTCCGTTAACAGAGGAGTCCTCCAGTATGTAAGAAACACGGGCATTCTGGTTCCAGTCAGCGTCTCTGGCTTTCACTGTGAATACAGAGAGACCTGGTGTGTTGTTTTCTACAATGTAGGCCTCGTATGAGCTCCTCTCAAAGACAGGCGCGTTGTCATTTCACGTCAGAGATCTGTAGTGTGAGAGTGACGCTGCTGGAGAGGGAGGGCACGCCCTCATCAGAGCACGTCACTGTGATATTATACTCAGAGGATCTCTCCCTGTCTAATTCACTGTCTGTCACGAGGCTAAAGAATTTTTTCGACGTTGTTTTCATCAGAAATGGCATGTTCTCTTCGATATTGCATGAGACTTTTCCATTTTCTCCAGAGTCAGGATCTTGAACATTAAATATAGTTACTACAGTTCCTGGCCTGGTATTTTCTGATATCGAATTCGTCTTAGACATTACATTAATGGAGGGGTGGTTGTCGTTAGTATCTGTCACGTCAACAATAATCTTACATGAATCTGTTAGTCCTCCATCATCACTAGCTTGTACGTGTATTTCATAGTGCTGTGCTTTTTCATAATCCAGGCTTCCAGCTAAAGACACAACACCACTGTCTTCGTCAATTTTAAACGTGACAGGGCCATCACCAAACGTGTTTGTTATTGAATACGACACTTTTCCATTGGAACCTTCGTCTGCATCTACAGCACTAACTGTACTCAAGACGGTACCTTTTGGAGCAGTCTCCACAACGGTTGCCTTATATATTTCCTGCGTAAAAACTGGGGCATTGTCATTGGCGTCTAGCACTGAAATTTCTATTCGCATTGTTCCCGACAGCTGAGGACCACCCCCATCAGTAGCTGTGAGCGTCAACGAGAGATGCTCTTGCGCTTCTCTATCTAGTTGTTTTTTCAAAATCATTTCCACTATTTTACTACCATCCTGCTGATTATGAAGTTTTAGTTGAAAATTGTCTGAGGGTTTTAGCGAATAACCCTGCAATCCGTTGACACCCACATCTAGATCCACGGCTCTCTCGAGTACAAATTTCGCACCAATGACAGCAGACTCACTGATCCTAAATTTCATCTCCTCCTTTTTGAAGCTCGGTGCATTATCGTTTATGTCATTTATTTCAACTGTAACAGAAAAGAATTCAATCGGGTCCTCAAGTGTAATTTGAAGATGTAAAGCGCAAGGTGTTGTCTGCCCGCACAGCGCCTCTCTGTCGATCCTTTCCTTCACAAGCAGGGCTCCTCTATCTTTATTCAGCTCGATGTATTCTGCATTGTCCTCCGTATAAATGCGAGCTTTGCCCGACTTCAGTCTTCTTACGTCCATCCCTAAATCCTGCGCTATGTTACCAACTAGAGAGCCCTTTGTCATCTCCTCCGGAATGGAGTAGGTGACCTGCCCGAACACTGAGCTGAGGGAGAAGAGCGAGACAAACAACAGTACTTGCCGTCTCATTGTTCTCGCCCTATTTTATCTTCGACGAGTCCTGGAGATGTAAAAGGTCCTGTATTCCACAAAGCCTCAAATTTTCCTTAATCACAAAGCGTTTGAAAGGGGGAGATTGATCAAATCCGCGTATTTTTTGTGAGTCCGAGAAAAACGACTCTCAACGCCGATAAGTCCGGGTTTCTGCAACGACGCCAGTGTGCTGTGTGCGTCTCTGTCTCCGTTTCATGTCACAAAATGAAAGGAGAAGCTTCTGCGCTGGTCAACAGCGGCCCTGAGAGTCCAAAGACTTGCACTGCAGGAAACTGCAATGTGCAGTATAGGACTCTCAGTATAAGGAAATAAGAAGGAAAAGGCACCATCAGTGCTTGGTAAATTGTGTTCATAAATCTCTAAATAATAATTGTTTTGCTGTTATGATAAATTGAGCATGGGTAAGAAACATCCTATAGACTTCAGAACATTATAAAAATGCATGTACTGCTGTTAAACCACAACAAAACCTTTATCAAGCTGATAAGTTACAGGCAATTGAACATGTTTGGCTGAGCTTGTTGTTGGGTAAACAGATAAGGCACAAGATACCTTACCACCATACGTTCCCAAACATACAATATTTTTTATATGATCCTCCTAACATTTAAAATGACAATACACTAATTACTTACTCTTTGCTACTTGCTGAACACAGAGTTTGACTGTAAATCAAAGTGAATTATTGTTCTACATCTTCAAACTATTTTGTTTCCTTCCACAGCTCTATCCCTTCAAACACACACTATAGTTTGTATAAAGATGGAGCAGGAATTCAGAGTGAGTGACATATTATGTTTCCATGACCCATACTGTATATACTTAACATCATCAGAGATTAGAGGACTGTAATCGCAGCAAACCTCAAGATATGCACCTAATGACGTGGGTGTGTCCTCCCTCATGACCAATATGTTATCAACAACAGGTGGATCATTCAGACAACAAAGAGAGCAAGATTTTCGCTTGAGACAATATGTTTTCCACTATGCAAGTACAGCTAGGCCAACCTTGTGCTATGGAGTGTTCATGGTCCAAATAACAAGAAAACACAACTCATTTCAGAGCTCATAGCAGCCCTCAAATCCACCCAGTCTTTAGCTACAAAATAGAATATATCCTATCTGCCAAGGGATTCTAGAAACACACCATTGACAATAAATTAGATAAATGTTAAATTCACAAACATTGTGGGACATTTTCTTCTGGAAAAACACAATGTGGAGATGTGTTTGGGAGTGATGGACTGAGTGGGAATAATTATTTATAGACTATCTTGGTGCTTTGTCCCTCTATGGAAAGTGCTGTCCATGGCCTTGGTGCTGAATGTAAGGTATATAGAGTGGAAGTAGCTGATGAAGAAGTCCACAACACGAGCACCTCAAAAAAATATATCTGGTCAATTTTTCAGTTAACCTAATCTTTCATCTAAAGCAAAAATGTGCACACAAGACATGAACTGAAAAATTACGTTATTTGAAAAGTTAACTATTTGTGGATATGAGTAAGCAGGTTAACTGTAAATTCCAGAAATAGTATGTGTTAGCACAATCTAAAGCTCAGCACCATAGTCTATCTAATCAAAGCCTTATGTGTTGCCAAAAGTAGAGATAGTAGATTATCAGACAATATGTTGCTTTATCAAGTCCAGCTGACTTGAAACTTGTATTGAACACAATGTTTAGAAATATTAGTTGCCCTACAGCTAAAGCAACCTTAGCACTTCAATATGTATTACTAGTTTTTACTCTATTGCAATAAAGCATAACAACTGATTACATAAAAAATCTAAGTTTGAAATTCACCGTTGTATATGCAACTTTTAAATTAGTTTCCACATGAGTCCCTGTAGTTCTCAAGCAACTTAAGACTTTCAAAGGTTGACATGGTAAAGACAAGGATACACAGGGTCAAAATTGTAATGTTGCTATAAACAAACAATCAAACAGTATGTGAAGAGGTTGATACTGAGGGTGTAGCTTTGAAACCACGAAAGAAGATTGATTGTAAGAGTGAACATGACAACAAGAAGAAGAACTTGTCAATGGCATTGTAATTAGTTACAAGATCCCCCAGTTTTGGGTGCAAACTAATGAAAACAAACAACAAGCTGTGGTGCTAATGCAACATTTTGTATTAGTGCTTGAGACCAACCTCAAGAGGAGAGTCTGGTTCGTCCAGGATGCTCTTTTCACTCTGTATCCGCTGCATCGTCCCTGTAGCACTGGGGTCCATTATCAGCACGTTCTGACTACCAGCTCCGCCGAACTTACAGTCACTCTTTCTGGAGTCATTCGTCCTGCACACTTCGTAATTGTACACGTGTTGGAGAGTCCCTGTCCCCAAAGTGTCTGAGTAACGTGGTGGATAATATGGAATCACAGGGAGGTTGGAGTGATACAGGACGCGAGACTGTCTCCATCTGTAGATTTTCACTGAGATAATAACCACTACACACGTGATGAAGAGGAAGGAAACTACAGCCAGAGCCAACACTAAGTAAAAAGTCAGGTTGTCGTTGTACTCCTTGTCGTGCGTAAAGTCAGTGAACTCCGACAGCACTTCCGGGAAGCTGTCCGCCACCGCCACGTTAACAACGACTGTAGCTGAACGAGAGGGCTGCCCGTTGTCCTCCACTATAACACTCAGTCTTTGTTTCACTGCGTCTTTATCAGTGACTTGGCGGATAGTTCTTATTTCTCCATTCTGTGAGCCCACTTCAAACAGCGCCCTGTCTGTGGCTTTCTGCAGTTTATAGGAGAGCCAGGCATTCTGTCCAGAGTCCACATCCACAGCCACCACTTTAGTGACCAGATAGCCCACATCTGCTGAACGAGGCACCAGTTCAGCCACCAGAGAGCCACCAGTCTGGACTGGGTACAGAACCTGAGGGGGGTTGTCGTTCTGGTCCTGGATCAGTATTTTCACAGTCACGTTACTACTGAGTGGAGGAGAGCCTCCATCCTGAGCTTTGACTCGGAAGTGAAAATCTTTGATCTGCTCGTAGTCAAAAGAGCGCACTGCATGGATGACTCCACTATCAGCACTAACGGACACATACGAGGAGACTGGCACTCCGTTAACAGAGGAGTCCTCCAGTATGTAAGAAACACGGGCATTCTGGTTCCAGTCAGCGTCTCTGGCTTTCACTGTGAATACAGAGAGACCTGGTGTGTTGTTTTCTACAATGTAGGCCTCATATGAGCTCCTCTCAAAGACAGGTGCGTTGTCATTCACGTCAGAGATCTGTAAGGTGAGAGTGACGCTGCTGGAGAGGGAGGGCACGCCCTCATCAGAGCAGCTCACTGTGATATTATACTCAGAGGATCTCTCTCTGTCTAATTCACTGTCTGTCACTAAGCTATAGAAATTATTTGTTGATGTTTTCAAAATGAATGGTACATTTTCTCCAATGAAACATCGAACATTTCCGTTTTCTCCCAGAGTCTTTGTCTTCGATGTTTAATCATTGTCACGACTGTATTAAGCTTTGCATCCTCAGAAATCATATTTGATCTCGACAATATGTTAATTTCAGGTTTGTTGTCATTTACATCTTGTACATCAACGATTAATTTACAAGAACCTGTTAGTCCTCCCTCGTCACTAGCCAGTAAATTAATTTGATAGTTTCTGGACTCTTCGAAATCAATATTTCCAATTAAACTAATTTGACCGTTTTCAAGATTCACCAGAAATACTTTCCTGATATCATCTAATGTATTCGTCATTGAATATGTTATTTTGGCATTAGAGCCTTGATCTGCATCTGTAGCTGTAACCGTGGCTACAACTGTTCCTTTAGGTGAATTCTCAGTAACTGTAGCTTTGTATGTGGACTGTGTAAAAACAGGGGCGTTATCATTAACGTCTAAAACTGTAATAACGATCATCATTGTTCCTGACATCTGCGGCTCTCCGCCATCTACAGCCGTTAACGTGATAGATATCTGCTCCTGTTTCTCTCTATCTAAAGGTTTCTGTAGAACCATCTCGATGTTTTTATTTCCATCAGCGTTATTATGAACTTTCAGTGCGAAATTATCTGTTGGTTTTAATTCGTAATTTTTAATATCGTTGATTCCTACATCGAGATCCACAGCCCTTTCCAACACAAATGTTGCCCCGGTGATCGCTGACTCGCTTATTTTAAATTTCATTTCATTCTTTTCAAAGGTTGGAGCATTATCATTGATATCTGTGATCTGGACTGTGACAGTGTAGAGTTCCATAGGATTCTCTAAAATAATCTGAAAATGCAAAGCGCACGGTGTCGTCTGTTTGCAGAGCGCCTCTCTGTCGATTCTCTCTTTGACGAGGAGGACTCCTCTTTCTCTGTTCAGCTCGATGAATTCTTCGCTGCCTCGGGTATAAATCCGAGCTTTACCAGATGTCAAACGTTTGGTTTGTAAACCTAAATCATGCGCTATATTGCCGACTAAAGATCCTTTGGCCATTTCCTCAGGAATAGTGTAGCTGACCTGCCCGAGCACCGTGCCGACGGAGAGGAGAGACATGAACAGCAGTACTCGCCTCGTCATTGTTCTGGCCGAAAAGGCTTCCAAAAGGTTGAGTTTGTTTATATCCCAGAAAATTGATATAGAATCCAGTATGAAACGCTAAGACAGCGCAAATATAATCCACAAAAGAAAAAGAAGAACGAAAGATCGATTCGTTTGTCAAATATTCTCTTCATGAGTCGAGTGTCCGTTCTTTCCCGTCTCGCTCTTTCTTTATTATGTCGATGTTACATGGGAGGTGCTGTAACAACCTCACTGTCTGCCGTCGACACTGTGGTGAACAGCGGCCCTAAGAGTTCATAATATAAAACTGCAGACCTCCATCATGTACTACTTTCTCTCTGTTGTTCAGTTTATATCTGAATGTGAATGAAACTCAGTATGAACACAAACCCGATTTAAAAACATACCCACAACTATGTAGATAACTCTCAAATATATGATTTACTTGATTTTAAGTAGCAAAAGCTGTGGATTGCAGTTTTTGCATTTTGTCTCATATACCAAATCATTTGCTACTGAAATGTTTACAAGTTATAGAATAGAAATATTATGAGATTCCTCTTTACATTGTGTTACGTTGAAAAGAGTCATCAGATTTATTTGACCCACAAAAGGTCAATTAAAACAAATAATTGATTGAACATTAAGTTAGGCTATAGATGACAATATTGGAATATCAAGCAAAATGTTTATAATCAAGGAAACTCTGCTAAAAAAGCCACACAAAAGCACAAATAGGAAAGACTATTTAACTAACCTCTAAAGGAGAGTCTGGTTCGTCCAGGATGCTCTTTTCACTCTGTATCCGCTGCATCGTCCCTGTAGAACTGGGGTCCATTATCAGCACGTTCTGACTACCAGCTCCGCTGAACTTACAGTCACTCTTTCTGGAGTCATTCGTCCTGCACACCTCGTAATTGTACACGTGTTGGAGAGTCCCTGTCCCCAAAGTGTCTGAGTAACGTGGTGGATAATATGGAATCACAGGGAGGTTGGAGTGATACAGGACACGAGACTGTCTCCATCTGTAGATTTTCACTGAGATAATAACCACTACACACGTGATGAAGAGGAAGGAAACTACAGCCAGAGCCAACACTAAGTAAAAAGTCAGGTTGTCGTTGTACTCCTTGTCGTGCGTAAAGTCAGTGAACTCCGACAGCACTTCCGGGAAGCTGTCCGCCACCGCCACGTTAACAACGACTGTAGCTGAACGAGAGGGCTGCCCGTTGTCCTCCACTATAACACTCAGTCTTTGTTTCACTGCGTCTTTATCAGTGACTTGGCGGATAGTTCTTATTTCTCCATTCTGTGAGCCCACTTCAAACAGCGCCCTGTCTGTGGCTTTCTGCAGTTTATAGGAGAGCCAGGCATTCTGTCCAGAGTCCACATCCACAGCCACCACTTTAGTGACCAGATAGCCCACATCTGCTGAACGAGGCACCAGTTCAGCCACCAGAGAGCCACCAGTCTGGACTGGGTACAGAACCTGAGGGGGGTTGTCGTTCTGGTCCTGGATCAGTATTTTCACAGTCACGTTGCTACTGAGTGGAGGAGAGCCTCCATCCTGAGCTTTGACTCGGAAGTGAAAATCTTTGATCTGCTCGTAGTCAAAAGAGCGCACTGCATGGATGACTCCACTATCAGCACTAACGGACACATACGAGGAGACTGGCACTCCGTTAACAGAGGAGTCCTCCAGTATGTAAGAAACACGGGCATTCTGGTTCCAGTCAGCGTCTCTGGCTTTCACTGTGAATACAGAGAGACCTGGTGTGTTGTTTTCTACAATGTAGGCCTCATATGAGCTCCTCTCAAAGACAGGCGCGTTGTCATTCACGTCAGAGATCTGTAAGGTGAGAGTGACGCTGCTGGAGAGGGAGGGCACTCCCTCATCAGAGCAGCTCACCGTGATATTAAACTCAGAGGATCTCTCTCTGTCTAATTCACTGTTTGTGACGATACTATAAAAACCATTTGATGCACTTTCAATGATTAAAGGTACATTCTCGCTGAGGAAAACATTTAACCACTCCGTTATTATCCGAGTCAGCATCGTGCACATTCATCACAGCGACAACTGTTTGTATCGCAGAGTTTTCCGGTACAGACTGTGAAGTTGACATCAAATCTATTATTGGAACATTATCATTCACATCAATTAAGTCAAATTGTATTTTGCAGGAGTCAGTGAGCCCACCTTGATCTCTTGCTTTAACAATTAGCTGATAATGTTTAGATGTTTCATAATCTACTTTTCCGATCAAACGTACCTCACCATTTGCACCGTGTATTTCAAATAAATCCAGAATCCCCTCAGTGTTACTAGATAATGAGTACGTTATTAAACCATTGGCGCCCTGATCTACGTCTCTCGCCGTTACAGTCATTAATGAAGTTCCCTTCGGGGTGTTTTCCATTAAACTCGCTTTATATGTTGACTGCGTAAATACTGGGGCATTGTCATTCGCATCTAATACAGTTACGTGAATTTTCACTGTCCCTGACAGCTGAGGTTCACCTCCGTCGAAGGCGGTAAGTGTTAGAGTCAGATGCTCTTGTTTTTCGCGATCAATAGGTTTTTCCAAGACCATCTCAACCTCCTTTTCTCCATCTGCGTTTCCGTTGAGTTTTAATACGAAGTTATCTGTTGGATTAAGGGAGTAGCTCTTGAGCCCATTTCCTCCAACATCAGTATCTAATGCTTTCTCTAATACGAATTTTGCTCCCCTGACAGCCGATTCACTTATCTCAAATAACATACTGTTCATTTTGAATACAGGAGCGTTGTCATTTATATCTGTTATTTCTACTGTTACACGATAGAACTCGATGGGGTTTTCCAAAATAATTTGAAACTGTAAAGCGCACGGACTCGTCTGCTTGCATAACGCCTCTCTGTCTATTTTCTCCCGAATGAGAAGGAGGCCCCTTTCTTTATTCAGCTCGATATATTCGGCGCCGTTTCCAACATGCAAGCGAGCTTTTCCGGTTTTCAGCCGTTTTAAATCTAAACCTAAATCTTGTGCTATGTTTCCGACAAGTGAGCCTTTCGACATTTCCTCGGGGATAGAATAGCTGACCTGCCCCTGCACGGAACAGAGAGAGAGCGTCGAGAGAAACAACAGCACTTGCCGTCTCATTGTTCCGTTCAACGGTGCTACACCGTCACAACGAATCAGAAAATAATCCACAGAAAAGGCAGTAGTAATCCACAAACAGCGGGACCGAGATAATAAAAAACGTCAGTGAAAATGTCCATGTAAATTATTCCAACTCTTTGGTCCGTGTGTACTCTTCTCGATGACTAAGATATTGTGTGGTACCGTCCTTACATCCCACAGCAGCTAAATGATCTGGGAGGCACTGCTGAAAACTGCAATGGCACTAACACACACTGGCCAACAGCGTCGCCAAGAGTGCAAAATACGAAACTGCAGAATATATGGGGCTATTAAGTAGACAAAGAACTTTAGTTAAAAAAAATACTATTCACAGAACTTCTCACAGTAGCGTTCTATATATTCAAATAAAAGACGACAGAAATGAATATTGACAGGACATTGTACATAAAAAAAACGTCATTGCACCATGGTGACCAAAAGTGTCTCAGTCAGTCAGTCAGTCATTGAAAAACACAATGACAGATGCCATACACGAAAATCTGCCTCAACCTGATATAATGGTTCCCTCTAGCGCTGTCCATGGTGCTGAACTTAATAAAACCACGCAAGAAAATCAACATAAACTATTAACAGCAAGTTTTTTGATCGTTTGTTTTCTCTTCTGTCTTTACGAAAACCAATGGATGATAGCAATGTTACTCATTAAATACGGTCATCACCTATAGAGGAGATTTTAGTTCAGAGGATAGAAAGAAAGATAGGGAGAGAGAGAGAGAGAGAGAGAGAGAGAGAGAGAGAGAGAGAGAGAGAGAGAGAGAGAGAGAGAGAGAGAGAGAGAGAGAGAGAGAGAGAGAGAGACAAACACATAGAACAGCAACAAGGATGTTCTGTGTGCTGTCCATGGTACTGAAACTAAAAAACTCCTAGTGAAATAAACCCTGATTCTCAGCACAAGCTGAGATAAAGGAGTAGTTCTGCAACTGAAACACTGAAAATGGACTAATTCAAAGGAATAGGACTGGAGACAAATGACAGTTTATAACTAACCTCAAGAGGAGAGTCTGGTTCATCCAGGATGCTCTTTTTCACTCTGTATCCGCTGCATCGTCCCTGTAGAACTGGGGTCCATTATCAGCACGTTCTGACTACCAGCTCCGCTGAACTTACAGTCACTCTTTCTGGAGTCATTCGTCCTGCACACCTCGTAATTGTACACGTGTTGGAGAGTCCCTGTACCCAAAGTGTCTGAGTAACGTGGTGGATAATATGGAATCACAGGGAGGTTGGAGTGATACAGGACACGAGACTGCCTCCATCTGTAGATTTTCACTGAGATAATAACCACTACACACGTGATGAAGAGGAAGGAAACTACAGCCAGAGCCAACACTAAGTAAAAAGTCAGGTTGTCGTTGTACTCCTTGTCGTGCGTAAAGTCAGTGAACTCCGACAGCACTTCCGGGAAGCTGTCCGCCACCGCCACGTTAACAACGACTGTAGCTGAGCGAGAGGGCTGCCCGTTGTCCTCCACTATAACACTCAGTCTTTGTTTCACTGCGTCTTTATCAGTGACTTGGCGGATAGTTCTTATTTCTCCATTCTGTGAGCCCACTTCAAACAGCGCCCTGTCTGTGGCTTTCTGCAGTTTATAGGAGAGCCAGGCATTCTGTCCAGAGTCCACATCCACAGCCACCACTTTAGTGACCAGATAGCCCACATCTGCTGAACGAGGCACCAGTTCAGCCACCAGAGAGCCACCAGTCTGGACTGGGTACAGAACCTGAGGGGGGTTGTCGTTCTGGTCCTGGATCAGTATTTTCACAGTCACGTTGCTACTCAGTGGATGAGAGCCTCCATCCTGAGCTTTGACTCGGAAGTGAAAATCTTTGATCTGCTCGTAGTCAAAAGAGCGCACTGCATGGATGACTCCACTATCAGCACTAACGGACACATACGAGGAGACTGGCACTCCGTTAACAGAGGAGTCCTCCAGTATGTAAGAAACACGGGCATTCTGGTTCCAGTCAGCGTCTCTGGCTTTCACTGTGAATACAGAGAGACCTGGTGTGTTGTTTTCTACAATGTAGGCCTCATATGAGCTCCTCTCAAAGACAGGCGCGTTGTCATTCACGTCAGAGATCTGTAAGGTGAGAGTGACGCTGCTGGAGAGGGAGGGCACGCCCTCATCATAGCAGCTCACCGTGATATTATACTCAGAGGATCTCTCTCTGTCTAATTCACTGTCTGTCACTAAGCTATAGAAATTATTTGTTGATGTTTTCAAAATGAATGGTACATTTTCTCCAATAAAACATCGAACATTTCCATTTTCTCCAGAGTCTTTGTCTTCTATGTTTATCATTGTCACGACTGTATTAAGTTTAGCATCTTCTGAAATTACAGTTGACTTCGACATTATGTTAATTTCAGGTTTGTTGTCATTTACATCTTGTACATCAACGATTAATTTGCAGGAATCTGTGAGTCCTCCCTCGTCACTGGCCAGAACATTTATTTGATAATTTCGAGAGTCTTCAAAATCAATATTTCCAATTAAACTAATTTCACCGGTTTCCTCATTTACCTCAAATACTTTAATAATTCCATCTAATGTATTTGTGATTGAATATAGTATTTTAGCATTAGAGCCTTGATCTGCATCTGTAGCTGTAACTGTCGCTACAACTGTTCCTTTAGGTGAATTCTCAGTAACTGTAGATTTGTATGTGGACTGTGTAAAAACAGGGGCGTTATCATTAGCGTCTAAAACTGTAATAACGATCATCATTGTTCCTGACATCTGCGGCTCTCCGCCATCTACAGCCGTTAACACGAGAGATATCTGCTCCTGCTTCTCTCTGTCTAAAGGTTTCTGCAGAACCATCTCAACATTTTTATTTCCATCAGCGTTACTGTGAATTTTAAGAGCAAAATTATCTGTTGGTTGTAATTCGTAGCTTTTAAGATCGTTTATTCCAACATCGAGATCCACAGCCCCCTTGAGCACAAATTTTGCCCCCGTGATCGCTGACTCGCTAATTTTAAATTTCATTTCACTTTTTTCAAAGGTCGGGGAATTATCATTGATATCTGTGATCTGCACCGTCACACTGTAAAATTCCATAGGATTCTCTAAAATAATCTGAAAATGCAAAGCGCACGGCGTCGTCTGTTTGCAGAGCGCCTCTCTGTCGATTCTCTCTTTGACGAGGAGGACTCCTCTTTCTCTGTTCAGCTCGATGTATTCGTCGCTGCCTCGGGTATAAATTCGAGCTTTACCAGATGTCAAACGTTTGGTTTGTAAACCTAAATCATGCGCTATATTGCCGACTAAAGATCCTTTGGCCATTTCCTCAGGAATAGTGTAGCTGACCTGCCCGAGCACCGTGCCGACGGAGAGGAGAGACATGAACAGCAGTACTCGCCTCGTCATTGTTCTGGCCGAAATGCTTCCAAAAGGTTGAGTTTGTTTATATCCCAGAAAACTGATTTAGAATCCAGTATGAAACGTTAAACCAGCGCAAATATAATCCACACAAGAGAAAGAAGAACGAAAGACCTATTCGTTTAAAAAATATTCTCCATGAGCCCAGTGTCCGTTCTTTCCCGTCTCGCTCTTTCTTTATTATGTCGATGTTACATGGGAGGTGCCGTAACAACCTCACTGTCTGCCGTCGACACTGTGGTGAACAGCGGCCCTAAGAGTTCATAATATAAAACTGCAGAACTCCATCATGTACTACTTTCTCTCTGTTGTTCAGTATATATCTGAATGTGAATGAAACTCAGTATTAAAACAAACCCGATTTAAAAACATACCCACAACTATGTAGATAACTCTCAAACATATGATTCTTGTTTTTTACATAAAAATAACTGTAAAATGCATATTGTCTCGTTTACAAAACCATTTTCCACTGAAATATAAAGAAGTTTTATCATTAAAATATAGTGACATTCCTCTTTAAATTTGTGTTACCTTGAAAAGAGTGATAAGAATTATTTGACCTACAAAAGGTGCCTTTAAAAATAGGTAATCGATTGAACATAAAGTTAGGCTATGGATTACAATATTGTAATACCAAGCAAAACGTTTACAAGCAAGGGAACTCTGCTAAAAAAAAGCCACACAAAAGCACAAATAAGAAAGACTATTTAACCAACCTCTAGAGGAGAGTCTGGTTCGTCCAGGATGCTCTTTTCACTCTGTATCCGCTGCATCGTCCCTGTAGAACTGGGGTCCATTATCAGCACGTTCTGACTACCAGCTCCGCCGAACTTACAGTCACTCTTTCTGGAGTCATTCGTCCTGCACACCTCGTAATTGTACACGTGTTGGAGAGTCCCTGTCCCCAAAGTGTCTGAGTAACGTGGTGGATAATATGGAATCACAGGGAGGTTGGAGTGATACAGGACGCGAGACTGTCTCCATCTGTAGATTTTCACTGAGATAATAACCACTACACACGTGATGAAGAGGAAGGAAACTACAGCCAGAGCCAACACTAAGTAAAAAGTCAGGTTGTCGTTGTACTCCTTGTCGTGCGTAAAGTCAGTGAACTCCGACAGCACTTCCGGGAAGCTGTCCGCCACCGCCACGTTAACAACGACTGTAGCTGAACGAGAGGGCTGCCCGTTGTCCTCCACTATAACACTCAGTCTTTGTTTCACTGCGTCTTTATCAGTGACTTGGCGGATAGTTCTTATTTCTCCATTCTGTGAGCCCACTTCAAACAGCGCCCTGTCTGTGGCTTTCTGCAGTTTATAGGAGAGCCAGGCATTCTGTCCAGAGTCCACATCCACAGCCACCACTTTAGTGACCAGATAGCCCACATCTGCTGAACGAGGCACCAGTTCAGCCACCAGAGAGCCACCAGTCTGGACTGGGTACAGAACCTGAGGGGGGTTGTCGTTCTGGTCCTGGATCAGTATTTTCACAGTCACGTTACTACTGAGTGGAGGAGAGCCTCCATCCTGAGCTTTGACTCGGAAGTGAAAATCTTTGATCTGCTCGTAGTCAAAAGAGCGCACTGCATGGATGACTCCACTATCAGCACTAACGGACACATACGAGGAGACTGGCACTCCGTTAACAGAGGAGTCCTCCAGTATGTAAGAAACACGGGCATTCTGGTTCCAATCAGCGTCTCTGGCTTTCACTGTGAATACAGAGAGACCAGGTGTGTTGTTTTCTACAATGTAGGCCTCGTATGAGCTCCTCTCAAAGACAGGCGCGTTGTCATTTACGTCAGAGATCTGTAAGGTGAGGGTGACGCTGCTGGAGAGGGAGGGCACGCCCTCATCAGAGCAGCTCACTGTGATATTATACTCAGAGGATCTCTCTCTGTCTAATTCACTGTCTGTCACTAAGCTATAGAAATTATTTGTTGATGTTTTCAAAATGAATGGTACATTTTCTCCAATATAACATCGAACATTTCCGTTTTCTCCAGAGTCTTTGTCTTCGATGTTTATCATTGTCACAACTGTATTAAGTTTAGCATCCTCTGAAATCACTGTTGATTTTGACATTATGTTAATTTCTGGTTTGTTGTCATTTACATCTTGTATATCGACAATCAACTTACATGAGTCCGTGAGTCCTCCCTCGTCACTAGCACGTACATTTATTTGAAAAATTCGCGACTCCTCAAAGTCAATGTTTCCACTTAAAGTAATTTCGCCAGTTCCCTTGTCTATTTTAAACAGTTTTCTTACATCATCTAATGTATTTGTGATTGAATACGTTATTTTACCATTGGAGCCTTGATCTGCATCTGTAGCTGTTACAGTGGCTACAACTGTTCCTTTAGGTGAATTCTCAGTAACTGTAGCTTTGTATGTGGACTGTGTAAAAACAGGGGCGTTATCATTAACGTCTAAAACTGTAATAACGATCATCATTGTTCCTGACATCTGCGGCTCTCCGCCATCTACAGCCGTTAACACGAGAGATATCTGCTCCTGCTTCTCTCTATCTAAAGGTTTCTGTAGAACCATCTCGATGTTTTTATTTCCATCAGCGTTACTGTGAATCTTCAGAGCAAAATTATCTGTTGGTTTCAATTCGTAGCTTTTAAGATCGTTTATTCCAACATCGAGATCCACAGCCCTTTCCAGCACAAATTTTGCCCCCGTGATCGCTGATTCGCTAATTTTAAATCCGATTTGACTTTCCTCAAAGGTTGGAGCATTATCATTTATATCAGCAATTTGGACTGTGACTGTGTAAAATTCCATAGGATTCTCTAAAATGATCTGAAAATGCAAAGCGCACGGCGTCGTCTGTTTGCACAGCGCCTCTCTGTCGATTCTCTCTTTGACGAGGAGGACTCCTCTTTCTCTGTTCAGCTCGATGTACTCGTCGCTTCCTCGGGTATAAATTCGAGCTTTACCAGATGACAGACGTTTGGTTTGTAAACCTAAATCATGCGCTATATTTCCGACTAAAGATCCTTTGGACATTTCCTCCGGTATCGTGTAACTGACCTGCCCGGATACGCAGCCGAGGGACAGAAGAGAGAAAAACAACAGCGCCAGTCCTTTCATTGTTCTATCCGAGTATTATCTCAGCGAGGCTCTACAGTCCAGTTATATATCCCAGTAGGTGAAATACAATCCAGGGTCAAGCATGAATCTTGTAATTGTAAAATCCACATACAGGAAAAAAAGGCCCGATTCTCGACCTCTCTGATTGCAAATATTGTGCAAATCTCGAGTGGCGGTTCTTCTCCGTCGACACCTCTCTGAGTAATGTGGAGGATACAAGGGAGGTGCAGATACAAACCTACGCTGGTTTATCAACACTCTATCCAACAGCGGCCCTAAGAGTCCACACTGCAAAACTGCAGGTAATCCACATGAATAAATCTGCCCAGAAGATATACTATTCACATTCTAAGACTATAACTGTTTTCAGAAACATCCTCTTTGCAAACATTGATTCGTTATTAAAAAAAAATTATTTCTGCTTTCTCACTTTTTTCCAGGAATCTCCAGTTATAAGCATGTGTCCATCAGCACACTGCAGTAACCGAGATGGTCAAATAATGTTTGTTTTAATGGATGACTAGATTACAGTGACAAAACTAAAACGATGAGGTTAAACTGAGAAACATGGAAAACGAGAGGAGTATATTCTGGACATGTCGCTGACCGAGGTCCTGAAAGGATAAAATACTTAAATCCTACAGTAACAACATGATCATCACATGTGGTTACAAGGAAAACAAACTATGTACCAGTTAAAATAAAATAAAATAATACTCTCACTGATATTTTAACTCTATACCATTATTCATAATAAAAATAATGCATTTATTGTGTATTCAAAAAGGCATTACAGTGCACCTCCAATCTGGACGGGATTAGAATAGAAATATTTGAGTACAGATAAAGTATTTTTGGATATTTCAACTGAACATCGAAACCAAATCACACCCTGACCAGTTGATTAAACAAATACACCAATAAATAAGATTGCAATTAAGGTAATAGTAGCATTAAATGGGAAGAAAGTACAGTAAGAATTGAGATTGCTTCAAATGGCTCAAACAAAATGTGATCAAACTTGTACCATTTAAAAGATCTGAAAATAATATTACGTTGTCTTGTCTCTAAATTCGTTGTAAGCAACACAAGAATAGGGTGCGGTTTAGATGATGTGACACACTTGTGATTTAAAATGTGGTGATGTGATGGTTTCTGGTTCAGAACATAAAGAAACGGCTTTAAACAGCAGAGGGGAAGCAAAGGTAATCGACCAACCTCAAGAGGAGAGTCTGGTTCATCCAGGATGCTCTTTTCACTCTGTATCCGCTGCATCGTCCCTGTAGAACTGGGGTCCATTATCAGCACGTTCTGACTACCAGCTCCGCTGAACTTACAGTCACTCTTTCTGGAGTCATTCGTCCTGCACACTTCATAATTGTACACGTGTTGGAGAGTCCCTGTCCCCAAAGTGTCTGAGTAACGTGGTGGATAATATGGAATCACAGGGAGGTTGGAGTGATACAGGACGCGAGACTGTCTCCATCTGTAGATTTTCACTGAGATAATAACCACTACACACGTGATGAAGAGGAAGGAAACTACAGCCAGAGCCAACACTAAGTAAAAAGTCAGGTTGTCGTTGTACTCCTTGTCGTGCGTAAAGTCAGTGAACTCCGACAGCACTTCCGGGAAGCTGTCCGCCACCGCCACGTTAACAACGACTGTAGCTGAGCGAGAGGGCTGCCCGTTGTCCTCCACTATAACACTCAGTCTTTGTTTCACTGCGTCTTTATCAGTGACTTGGCGGATAGTTCTTATTTCTCCATTCTGTGAGCCCACTTCAAACAGCGCCCTGTCTGTGGCTTTCTGCAGTTTATAGGAGAGCCAGGCATTCTGTCCAGAGTCCACATCCACAGCCACCACTTTAGTGACCAGATAGCCCACATCTGCTGAACGAGGCACCAGTTCAGCCACCAGAGAGCCACCAGTCTGGACTGGATACAGAACCTGAGGGGGGTTGTCGTTCTGGTCCTGAATCAGTATTTTCACAGTCACGTTGCTACTGAGTGGAGGAGAGCCTCCATCCTGAGTTTTGACTCGGAAGTGAAAATCTTTGATCTGCTCGTAGTCAAAAGAGCGCACTGCATGGATGACTCCACTATCAGCACTAACGGACACATACGAGGAGACTGGCACTCCGTTAACAGAGGAGTCCTCCAGTATGTAAGAAACACGGGCATTCTGGTTCCAGTCAGCGTCTCTGGCTTTCACTGTGAATACAGAGAGACCTGGTGTGTTGTTTTCTACAATGTAGGCCTCATATGAGCTCCTCTCAAAGACAGGTGCGTTGTCATTTACGTCAGAGATCTGTAGGGTGAGAGTGACGCTGCTGGAGAGGGAGGGCACGCCCTCATCAGAGCAGGTCACTGTGATATTATACTCAGAGGATCTCTCTCTGTCTAATTCACTATCTGTGACGACGCTAAAGAAATTATTTGTTGTTGATTTAATGGCAAAGGGAATATTTTCGTTTAAAACACACATGACCTTGCCGTTTTCATTCGCGTCTGGATCTTGTATGTTAAGCATTGTCACGACTGTCCCTGGTTTCATGTTCTCAGATACTGTGTTTGACTTAGACATGATGTTAATGGTTGGAGGGTTATCATTTGTATCTGTCACGTCCACAATCACTTTACACGCATCGGATAATCCCCCCTGATCTGACACCTGAACATCTAGCTCGTAACGTCGCCTTTTTTCGTAATCTACATTTCCATCTAAGGTAAGTACTCCGCTATCTGGACCGATTTTAAAGAGACTCGCTGCTCCAGATTTTGAAATTGTGTATGTTACTTTCCCGTTATTGCCTTTATCCACATCAGTAGCCATTACTGTGGTTATTACAGTGCCGATAGGAGCGTTCTCTGTCACACTCGCTTTGTATTCTGCTTTTGAACAAACGGGAGGATTATCATTAACGTCCAACACTGTTATGAGCATCTGCATTGTCCCCGAGAGCTGTGGTTCACCACCATCCACAGCTGTCAGAATTAATGATATATGCTCATGTTTTTCCCTGTCTAAAGGTTTCTGCAAAACCATCTCGACGTGTTTAGTCCCATCACCGCGGATGATGGTTTTCAGAGCGAAATTATCGCTGGGTTTTAGGGCGTAGTTGCTCAACCCGTTGACACCAACATCATCATCTATGGCTTTCTCTAAAACAAATCTTGCCCCTGTAAGAGCTGATTCGCTAATTTCATATTTCATTTCCCCTCTCTCAAATGTAGGAGGGTTGTCGTTTATATCGGTAATTTCGACGGTCACCGTGTAAAACTCCATCGGGTTTTCGAGGATCATTTGAAAATGGAGCGCACAGGGCATTGTTTGCCCGCAGAGCGATTCTCTGTCTATTTTCTCTTTAATAAGGAGCACTCCTCTCTCTCTCTTCAGCTCAATATATTCTTCGCTGCTACCGGTGTAAATACGAGCTTTACCAGACTTCAATCTCTCCACACCCAAACCTAAATCCTGGGCTATATTGCCTACTAGAGCCCCCTTTAACATTTCCTCAGGAATAGAGTAGCTGACCTGCCCGCACACTGCACTGAGAGAGAGCACCGAGATAAACAACAGCACTTGCCATCCCATCGTTCCGGTCGGCTCGTCTGTGAAGGAAATAAATAAATCCTCTGTTTCTTCAACGCAGGTTCTGATTTTGACCTGATTATTCACGTGTTTGGTCCTGAAGATGAGAATTATCCAAAATAAAGGAACAAAAGAATCTCATTGTACCGTCCACGCTCATGTAAATCCCGACTGTTAACTGTCTCTCTCCATTTCGAAACATATACTATGAGATGTGGAGGGGGAGGGGGGAGGGGGGGGGGATGCTGGAACAGGGGAGGTGCTGGAACAAATGCTTCATCGGCAAATCGCTGGCCAACAGCGTCCCTCTCTGTCCGCTGAGTTGAACTACAGTGTGTCTCATGCAATCACAATAAAGAAATAAAAAAAATCACATACATATATATGTAACAAATGTTTGCTGAAAAAAAGGTTTAAACATATTTAAAACTGATTCAAATACTCGAATTTGTGTGTTTCTGTATAACCTACGCAATACAACTTACTGCAAGGAAGAACTCATAATAGAAACCAGAATACAAAGCAATAATATAATCAAACAAAAAGTTTGAACACCCAGGCAACAATATAAACCATTATTAATGACTAAAGAAGGAAAATGTAAAGAATTTCTCCGTGCACCATGTCCATTGTATTAAGGAATCAATCATTTGCATTGGCCGTGGGTCTAGCATACAAAATATACTGTACAAAGTAATTTCCAATTTCCAATTTAGAGCCCATTAGAGTTCAGATAGGAAATGTAAACATCAAAATAAATCAAAAAGATTTATATTCGTCCATGTCGTTTCGTTCATTAGAAACCTAGCACACACACACAAAAATACACATACAAGAAAGACAGATATATATATATGGAGATAGAGAGATATGAAAAGAGACACAGAGAGAGATAGAAGGACAATGAGATAGATAGATAGATAAAACAGTAACATGGCTGTTCTGTGCGCTGTCCATGGTACTGAATCAAAATAACTGAACATCAGTTTGCGAGCAGAGCGAAAAGAGTAGATATGCAACTGAAACACTCACAATTGTCTAATTTACAAGAATCGGCCTGATGACGAATGATAGAGTCTATAACTAACCTCTAGAGGAGAGTCTGGTTCGTCCAGGATGCTCTTTTCACTCTGTATCCGCTGCATCGTCCCTGTAGAACTGGGGTCCATTATCAGCACGTTCTGACTACCAGCTCCGCCGAACTTACAGTCACTCTTTCTGGAGTCATTCGTCCTGCACACTTCGTAATTGTACACGTGTTGGAGAGTCCCTGTCCCCAAAGTGTCTGAGTAACGTGGTGGATAATATGGAATCACAGGGAGGTTGGAGTGATACAGGACGCGAGACTGTCTCCATCTGTAGATTTTCACTGAGATAATAACCACTACACACGTGATGAAGAGGAAGGAAACTACAGCCAGAGCCAACACTAAGTAAAAAGTCAGGTTGTCGTTGTACTCCTTTGTCGTGCGTAAAGTCAGTGAACTCCGACAGCACTTCCGGGAAGCTGTCCGCCACCGCCACGTTAACAACGACTGTAGCTGAACGAGAGGGCTGCCCGTTGTCCTCCACTATAACATTCAGTCTTTGTTTCACTGCGTCTTTATCAGTGACTTGGCGGATAGTTCTTATTTCTCCATTCTGTGAGCCCACTTCAAACAGCGCCCTGTCTGTGGCTTTCTGCAGTTTATAGGAGAGCCAGGCATTCTGTCCAGAGTCCACATCCACAGCCACCACTTTAGTGACCAGATAGCCCACATCTGCTGAACGAGGCACCAGTTCAGCCACCAGAGAGCCACCAGTCTGGACTGGGTACAGAACCTGAGGGGGGTTGTCGTTCTGGTCCTGGATCAGTATTTTCACAGTCACGTTACTACTGAGTGGAGGAGAGCCTCCATCCTGAGCTTTGACTCGGAAGTGAAAATCTTTGATCTGCTCGTAGTCAAAAGAGCGCACTGCATGGATGACTCCACTATCAGCACTAACGGACACATACGAGGAGACTGGCACTCCGTTAACAGAGGAGTCCTCCAGTATGTAAGAAACACGGGCATTCTGGTTCCAGTCAGCGTCTCTGGCTTTCACTGTGAATACAGAGAGACCTGGTGTGTTGTTTTCTACAATGTAGGCCTCATATGAGCTCCTCTCAAAGACAGGCGCGTTGTCATTCACGTCAGAGATCTGTAAGGTGAGAGTGACGCTGCTGGAGAGGGAGGGCACGCCCTCATCAGAGCACGTCACTGTGATATTATACTCAGAGGATCTCTCTCTGTCTAATTCACTGTCGGTTGTCAAACTAAAGAAATTATTCGATGTTGAGGAAATTTTCAATGGAATATTCTCATTAATGTAACATTGAACCTTTCCATTTTTGCCAGAATCTGGGTCTTGGATATTGATCATTGAGACAACAGTTCCAGGCGGAATGTCCTCTTTTATTTCACTGGACTTTGACATCACATTTATTGCAGGCACATTGTCATTTGTGTCAGTTATATCCACTAAAATTTTACACGAGTCTGTTAATCCTCCTTCATCACTGGCCTGAACATGTATTTGATATTGTCGCTTTTTTTCAAAGTCAGTGTTGCCGATCAGTGTCACCTCTCCGCTCTCTCTGTTTATCTCAAATAACTCTGACACATTGTCGAGTAAATTTAGTATCGCATAAGATACTTTGCCATTAGATCCTTCATCTGAGTCCGAAGCACTAACCATCACTACCTCCGTTCCTGAGAGGGAATTTTCTTTTATGGTGGATTTATAAACCTTTTGCGTAAAAACTGGAGCATTATCATTACTATCTAGCACATTGATGTGTATTTGAACAGTTCCGGAGAGCTGTGGCTCACCGCCGTCTACTGCAGTCAAAATAAGCGACAACTGATCCTGTTTTTCACGGTCTAAAGGTTTCTGTAAAACCATCTCTACCATCTTGCTTCCGTCTGCTTGATTTTGCAGTCTCAAAACAAAGTTATCAGTTGGTTTTAACAAATAACTTTGAAGGCCATTTACACCGACGTCAAGATCTATCGCCTGCTGTAACATGAACACTGCCCCTGTCATAGCTGATTCGCTGATTCTGAATTTCATTTCACCTCTTTTAAAAATCGGGGCGTTGTCGTTAATATCTGTCACCTCGACGGTAATGCTGTAAAACTCCATCGGATTCTCTAAAATAACCTGGAAATGCAGAGCACAGGGCGACGTCTGAGCGCAGATCACCTCTCTGTCTATTCTGTCTTTGACGAGGAGGACTCCTCTATCTTTATGTAACTCGATGTATTCGGTACTGTCTCCCGTATAAATACGAGCTTTTCCCGATTTCAGTCTCTTCATATCTAAACCCAAATCTTGCGCAATATCACCAACCAAAGATCCTTTCGGCATTTCCTCTGGGATTGAATAACTGACCTGGCCTGTCGCTGAACTGAAAAAGAGAACCAAGACAAACAGCAGCACTTGCCGTCTCATTGTTCTCTCCGTCCTGGTCCTGTAAAATGAATCGCGTATTATCCTTGTCCAATGCCTGCTGTTCTTCTGTGCGTATCCCTCGTATGTCCTTGGGTTTAAAACAGTGACCGTACAGGCTATAGATCAAAAAGGTAATATCACTGTATCCGTTCAGAATACCGTTAAGAGCTCTTGACTTCGTATTCCACACGATCTGTTGTGCCTTTCTCTCGTTCTCTGTCTTATATGATGTGGGAGGTATTGCTGTTTTTTTCTCGCATCAAACACAGACTGGCCAACAGCGGCCCTAAGAGTTCATCATGTTGAACTACAGAATATGTGGGGAAAAGGGAGGATTCGAACTTACTTCTGATGAACATGTTGGCCAATTTACCCGATTTAATATGACAGGGCGTTTGTCTTCCGTCCACTGATCACTATTTGTATTTCAGATTAACCTGAAATGTCAACCACGAGGACTGAGGTGAATAAAAAAAGATAAACCATTGTAAATAGGTTACAAACAGGGAAGAGGAAGAGGATATTTCACTGCTCTTGCAGCTCATCTGTACATTTTCAAATCTCTCTCTTTCTCACTCAAACGCACGCACACACGTTTTTTAAGCTTGATATTTCCGACAAAGATTACATCTCACGTTCCAATACATTCGCGATCATTTTCCAACCATGAGAGTTACATCTAACCATTTCATTTATCACTATTATAACTCATTAATGTATCAATAACAGATCAGTCTTAAAACCCATTAAGGGTAGGAAGTAAGCTACAAATTCCTGGTGCATTATTTTTAATCAGACGCCGTGAAGACCCGGCCCCATTATTGTGGTTTTAATAAGAACTTAAAAAACAGCACCTTTTTATGAGTTAATACCCACTATGAATATGATAAAAAAAAACAAGAAAATGTTTTTTTTGAAAAAAGGGAATCGAAAGCTTTCCAATATAACCATAACTGCTTACAAAAGTGAAACCATGATTCTGAAACTATGACTTCTGGAAAACTCACCTTTAGAGGAGAGTCTGGTTCATCCAGGATGCTCTTTTCACTCTGTATCCGCTGCATCGTCCCTGTAGAACTGGGGTCCATTATCAGCACGTTCTGACTACCAGCTCCGCCGAACTTACAGTCACTCTTTCTGGAGTCATTCGTCCTGCACACCTCGTAATTGTACACGTGTTGGAGAGTCCCTGTCCCCAAAGTGTCTGAGTAACGTGGTGGATAATATGGAATCACAGGGAGGTTGGAGTGATACAGGACGCGAGACTGTCTCCATCTGTAGATTTTCACTGAGATAATAACCACTACACACGTGATGAAGAGGAAGGAAACTACAGCCAGAGCCAGCACTAAGTAAAAAGTCAGGTTGTCGTTGTACTCCTTGTCGTGCGTAAATTCAGTGAACTCCGACAGCACTTCCGGGAAGCTGTCCGCCACCGCCACGTTAACAACGACTGTAGCTGAACGAGAGGGCTGCCCGTTGTCCTCCACTATAACACTCAGTCTTTGTTTCACTGCGTCTTTATCAGTGACTTGGCGGATAGTTCTTATTTCTCCATTCTGTGAGCCCACTTCAAACAGCGCCCTGTCTGTGGCTTTCTGCAGTTTATAGGAGAGCCAGGCATTCTGTCCAGAGTCCACATCCACAGCCACCACTTTAGTGACCAGATAGCCCACATCTGCTGAACGAGGCACCAGTTCAGCCACCACAGAGCCACCAGTCTGGACTGGGTACAGAACCTGAGGGGGGTTGTCGTTCTGGTCTTGGATCAGTATTTTCACAGTCACGTTACTACTGAGTGGAGGAGAGCCTCCATCCTGAGCTTTGACTCGAAAGTGAAAATCTTTGATCTGCTCGTAGTCAAAAGAGCGCACTGCATGGATGACTCCACTATCAGCACTAACGGACACATACGAGGAGACTGGCACTCCGTTAACAGAGGAGTCCTCCAGTATGTAAGAGACACGGGCATTCTGGTTCCAGTCAGCGTCTCTGGCTTTCACTGTGAATACAGAGAGACCTGGTGTGTTGTTTTCTACAATGTAGGCCTCATATGAGCTCCTCTCAAAGACAGGCGCGTTGTCATTCACGTCAGAGATCTGTAAGGTGAGAGTGACGCTGCTGGAGAGGGAGGGCACGCCGTCATCAGAGCAGGTCACAGTGATATTATATTCTGAGGATCTCTCTCGGTCTAATTCACTATCCGTCACCAAAGTAAAAAAATTATTTGACGTTGATGTTATTGTGAACTGAGTATTTTCATCAAGAGCGCAGTGGACTTTGCCATTTTCGTTTGAATCTGGATCCTGAATGTTCATCATTGTTAGAACCGTGCCTGGCTTAACGTCCTCTGATATACTCGATGACGCGGACATAATATTAATAGCCGGAGGGTTGTCATTTGTATCCAGCACTTCAATTACAACTTTACACACGTCTGAGTTACCACCTTCATCTGATGCTTGGACGTCTATTTCATAATGTCGAAATTTCTCATAATCAAGTTTCCCCGTCAATGTCACTACACCATTATCCGTATCTACCTGAAAAAGGTCATGTGCGCCCTCTGGAACATTAGAAATTGAGTATGTTATGTGTCCGTGCGGACCCTCATCTGCATCAGATGCGCTCACTGTGGTTAGAACAGTTCCTTTTCCGGAGTTCTCTTTTACATTACTCTTATACTCTGTTTGACTACAAACAGGAGCGTTATCGTTAGCGTCCAGTACGGTTATGGTAATCAGAATGGTTCCCGAGAGCTGCGGCTCGCCTCCATCTATAGCAGTTAATACTAGAGACAACTGCTCCTGCTTCTCTCGGTCGAGATGCTTCTTTAAAACCATCTCAACATTTCTACTGCTACCTATTCTATAGGGATTTAAAATGAATGTGTCACTTGAGCTTAACGAATAGCCACGGAGCCCATTGATACCCACATCGACATCAACAGCCTTTTCCAATATAAATTTTGATCCTATTTTAGCCACCTCACTGATGTCAAATTTCATTTGACTATTCTTAAAAACGGGAGAGTTGTCATTCATGTCGGTGATCTCAACAGTGATGCTGTAAAATTGCATTGGATTCTCTAATATTATTTGAAAATCAAGAGCACAGGGCGTCGTCTGTCCGCAGAGCGCCTCTCTGTCGATCCGCTCTCTGATTACAAGGACTCCCCTTTCTTTATTCAGCTCGATGTATTCTGTACTGTCTCCGGTATATATTCGAGCTTTCCCCGATTTCAGCCGTTTCACATCCAAACCCAAATCCTGCGCTATGTTACCGACCAACGATCCTTTGGCCATTTCCTCAGGGATGGAGTAGCTGACCTGCCCCAAAACCAAGCTGAGGGAAACAAACGACAGAAACAACAGTAGGCCTACTTGCCGTGTCATTGTTCCCTCCGACATATTCCGGTGCATAAAAGAGAGGTTTCAAATCCGTTTTTCAGTCAAAGAATTTTCGAGAAAAAAAATCAGTAAAGTAATCCACAATCCACAGTCGCAAGAAGGCACAGAATTATCCTGCTATCTCCGTGTTTGATCATCTCCCTTTTCCAAGCTGTGCCTTTCGGTCATGTAAGTCTATTTCTTCCTCGGTAACGTTCAGAAATGATGGGGGAGGTACAGCCACACTGAGCTCTGAAATCTCAGACGCCTGGCCAACAGCGTCCCTCCGAGTTGGATACACTGAACTACATATGCACGTGCTGTTTTTTTCTGATTTGTAAGTGGTTTGTTAATTTTGATTACTCACTATTTATTCATAAAATAAAAGAACTGACTTATTGCGCATTTAAAAATGACATGATGCTTTATTGCTATAGGAACACATTTTAAGCGCTCCCCTTTTGCACAAATACATAGAGACATAAGCCCAGGAGATCAAACACACTTGTGCACAATGAGCCAGCTGGATGCGCAAAAAAAGGGGGGGCACGCAATAATGTCCATATGTCCAGGATGCTGAGAGGTTCAGGAGAGACAGATACAGTGAGGATGCATGGCGTTAGACTCTAAAGTCTGTATGTGACTTTAATTCAAATATACTTATGAATGAAACCGTATGTTAGTATGCATAAAAACAAAAGGAACAAATTGGAAATTAAAGCCATTGTACGAGAATGTGCTTTTCCTGATCGCCTGATTATTTCAAAACTATTGTTTGTTGTTCTTCTATTCTTAAAAGGTTATGCTTATCAAATAATTAAATTCATTCCGTTTTATGTGTGCTGGTAATGTTTACACTGATCCTCAAATCACAATTATTATTGTCTGGTAAAAAAATATTTAAATTAAAATAGAGTATTTAATGGTCAATTATTTTTGAATGGTAATTCCAAAAAACTCCAAGGAAAAATGCAAAACTTTATATAATTTTCAAACACAATTGCAAAAAGAAAAAGAAAAGCGACAGCCTGCTACATAAAATCCACAGAAAGTAGAGGCCGGTGAATCAAGTAATTCTTTGACATTAAAGTCTTCGGACATTTCAACTGGACATTTAATCACACTGCAGATGCACTCTGCAACATATATGGACTCACACACACACGCACACACACACACACACACATACTCACTCACGCACTACTGCAAACCCCCTCTTCAACATAGAATGAAGCAGCAGCTCAAAAGGGGCAGTGGAGCTGTCCACGAGTTGTAGTTCTGAAAATGCCTCACGAGTGGACACAAGGGCACCCACTGTTTACTAACGTCTCTGAAAAAGCGCAGACACAACTTTAATCAATAAGTTAAAGGCCTCACCTCAAGAGGAGAGTCTGGTTCATCCAGGATGCTCTTTTCACTCTGTATCCGCTGCATCGTCCCTGTAGCACTTGGGTCCATTATCAGCACGTTCTGACTACCAGCTCCGCCGAACTTACAGTCACTCTTTCTGGAGTCATTCGTCCTGCACACCTCGTAATTGTACACGTGTTGGAGAGTCCCTGTCCCCAAAGTGTCTGAGTAACGTGGTGGATAATATGGAATCACAGGGAGGTTGGAGTGATACAGGACACGAGACTGCCTCCATCTGTAGATTTTCACCGAGATAATAACCACTACACACGTGATGAAGAGGAAGGAAACTACAGCCAGAGCCAACACTAAGTAAAATGTCAGGTTGTCGTTGTACTCCTTGTCGTGCGTAAAGTCAGTGAACTCCGACAGCACTTCCGGGAAGCTGTCCGCCACCGCCACGTTAACAACGACTGTAGCTGAACGGGAGGGCTGCCCGTTGTCCTCCACTATAACACTCAGTCTTTGTTTCACTGCGTCTTTATCAGTGACTTGGCGGATAGTTCTTATTTCTCCATTCTGTGAGCCCACTTCAAACAGCGCCCTGTCTGTGGCTTTCTGCAGTTTATAGGAGAGCCAGGCATTCTGTCCAGAGTCCACATCCACAGCCACCACTTTAGTGACCAGATAGCCCACATCTGCTGAACGAGGCACCAGTTCAGCCACCAGCGAGCCACCAGTCTGGACTGGGTACAGAACCTGAGGGGGGTTGTCGTTCTGGTCCTGGATCAGTATTTTCACACTAGCGTTACTACTGAGTGGAGGAGAGCCTCCATCCTGAGCTTTG
>CM076723.1:14478689-14536444 GCA_038501795.1 Pseudopleuronectes americanus
AATAAATACAAGCTGCTTGATCTGTTCATAATCAAATGAGCGCACTGCATGTATAACTCCAGTTTCAGAGTTAATGGATACATAAGAAGACACTGGGTTGCCACTGACCTGTGTTTCCTCTAGAAGGTATGACAATCTTGCATTTTGATTCCAATCAGAATCTTGTGCACTCACAGTGAATATTGACATCCCAGGAATATTATTTTCAATGATATCAGCAGAATAATTCGGTTTGGTAAAGACTGGAGCATTATCGTTTACATCAGATATTTTGAGGTGTATAGTTACTTTAGTGAAAAGTGGAGGTGACCCTGAATCAGTAGCACTTATGGTTATGTTGTATTCTAGTTCTGATTCACGATCAAAGGGTACATCTGAAAGCAAATTATAATAATTAGTCAAAGATGATTGGATTTTAAATGGGAGTTTGGGATCCACTGAGCATGTTATTTGACCATTTCTTTCAGAGTCAGCATCTTTTACATTAAAAACTGCTATAGTCGTGCCCTGGAGGGACATCCTCAGAAATCAGACTGTTGAATGACATTATATTTATAACTGGAGCATTATCATTTATGTCAGTGACCTCAACAACAACTTTGCTTGCGTCACTTAAGCCACCCTGGTCTTTGGCGATCACTCTTATTTCATATTTTTTGTCTTTTTCGAAATCAATATTATCAGCAACTGTTATTTTGCCAGATAAACTGTCAATCTTAAATATTTTCCTAGACTTTCCCTTTACATTTGAGAAAGTATATGTAACTAGGCCATTAGACCCACTGTCAGCATCTGAAGCATTTACAGTAGCTATATAGGTGCCTATATCTGCATTTTCTGTCACAGAGGCAGTGTACAGTGATTGATTAAATACAGGAGAATTATCGTTTGCATCTAGAACAGTGATCTCTATGTTTACTGTACCAGATCGCTGGGGAGTTCCCTCCGTCTACTGCTATCAGTTTTAGTGAGAGGTGTGGGTTCATCTCTCTGTCTAATGGCTTCTGTAGAATCATTACAGCGAATTTAAGTCCGTCTGCGTTCGAGTGCTGCTTAAGAGCGAAATTATCATTAGGCGATAAAACATAATCTTGCAGGCTGTTCAGCCCCGCGTCGGGATCATATGCGCTTTCTAAATCGAAATGCGATCCCAACGTTGCAGATTCGCTAATTTCTAGGTTTATCACTTTATTTTTGAAAGTTGGCGCATGGTCATTCACGTCCAATATTTCCACCGTCACCCTGTGCAGCTCAATTGGATTCTCTAAAATAATTTCAAAGCTGAAACTACACGGTGTCACGTCTCCACAAAGCTCCTCTCGGTCTATTCTCTCATTCACGACTAGTATCCCTTTGTCTGTTCTGCAGCTCAGTATACTGGTTGTTCTCCCCCGTCACGATGCGGGCGCGACCAGAACGAAGCCTTTTCAGATCCAAACCAAGGTCTTGTGCTACGTTACCGATTAGCGAACCTTTCTTCATCTCCTCCGGTATCGAATAACGGATTTGGCCGCTGACGGTAGAAATCATGAAGACAAAAATGTAGAGTTGCAATGCAAGTGTCCAACACGACAGCCATTTTCCGCATCGATGCTGGCGTATCCCCATGTCGTTAAGAGTCAAATCCAATTGAAACAGCAAATTAAATCCTTCAGCCAGACACGTAGATGCAAGATATACACTCCAGTTCAATATAGCTGCATTTCTCTTCAGCAGAATTGATCGAGTATTCAGACAAAAACACGCCGTGTCAGAGCAACTGTGGTTGTCGGACGCCTCCTTATATGAGCGCTGTGTTTCCTCCTCCTGCCTTTCTCTCCTCTATCCCAGTCGCAACAACACTAAACTCCGTTTTACTGATCAACAGCGTCCCTTAGAGTCCAAACGGAGGCAAGAACATGGATAACCACAATTGGGTTATGTATTTATTCCCATGCAATCCACTGTGCGAACCAACAGAGAGAGAATTAAACTAGTGGAACTGATAATAATAATAAATTGAGCGTCTTTAACCAGGAAACACAATCCAACCACTACTCCAAGAACAATCAAACAGTCGAGAGCCAGAGACTACATTATGATATAAAGTTCAAAAGAGAAAAGGTACAAAATGACATTGTATTGTAATCAGCAAACCTCTGGACAACAGTCTGTTGCAAAATAAAATATTTGCAAGTTATTACTCCACTTTAAGACACATTGCAGCGGAGAATATGTGATATAGGAGGGAATTATTGTTTCAAAATGAGCATAATTCTATATGTTTAAGGTCATAAATATGAATAGAGAAGCAGTGATATTAGGTGATACACATTTGGGTGGGATGCTTTCCCTGGTGCTGAATAAGAATGATGCAAAGTAGTTCACATTGAGTTAAACTTTAGACACAATAAAAAACACGATTGTTGATTACTTAACTAACCTCTAGAGGCGAGTCTGGTTCATCCAGGATGCTCTTTTCACTCTGTATCCGCTGCATCGTCCCTGTAGCACTGGGGTCCATTATCAGCACGTTCTGACTACCAGCTCCGCCGAACTTACAGTCACTCTTTCTGGAATCATTCGTCCTGCACACCTCGTAATTGTACACGTGTTGTTGGAGAGTTCCTGTCCCCAAAGTGTCTGAGTAACGTGGTGGATAATATGGAATCACAGGGAGGTTGGAGTGATACAGGACGCGAGACTGTCTCCATCTGTAGATTTTCACTGAGATAATAACCACTACACACGTGATGAAGAGGAAGGAAACTACAGCCAGAGCCAACACTAAGTAAAAAGTCAGGTTGTCGTTGTACTCCTTGTCGTGCGTAAAGTCAGTGAACTCCGACAGCACTTCCGGGAAGCTGTCCGCCACCGCCACGTTAACAACGACTGTAGCTGAACGAGAGGGCTGCCCGTTGTCCTCCACTATAACACTCAGTCTTTGTTTCACTGCGTCTTTATCAGTGACTTGGCGGATAGTTCTTATTTCTCCATTCTGTGAGCCCACTTCAAACAGCGCCCTGTCTGTGGCTTTCTGCAGTTTATAGGAGAGCCAGGCATTCTGTCCAGAGTCCACATCCACAGCCACCACTTTAGTGACCAGATAGCCCACATCGGCTGAACGAGGCACCAGTTCAGCCACAAGAGAGCCACCAGTCTGGACTGGGTACAGAACCTGAGGGGGGTTGTCGTTCTGGTCCTGGATCACTATTTTCACAGTCACGTTGCTACTGAGTGGAGGAGAGCCTCCATCCTGAGCTTTGACCACTAACTGAAGCTCTTTAATTTGCTCATAATCAAACGAGCGAACTGCATGAATAACTCCAGTTTCACTGTTGACGGACACGTAGGACGAGGTTGGATTACCACTGATCTGTGTTTCCTCTAGAAAGTACGAAACTCTGGCGTTTTGATTCCAATCAATATCTCGTGCCTTGACGGAAAATATGGACATTCCAGGGGAATTGTTTTCTGCAACGTGAGCAATGTAGCTAATTTGGTCAAATGACGGGGCGTTGTCATTCACGTCAGAGATTTTCAACCGTAATATTGTTGTAGTGGACAAAGATGGTGATCCTGAATCGGCCGCCCTAACAGTTATGTTGTACTCTGGCACAACTTCTCTGTCAAAAGGTGACTCCGTTAATAATGCATAGTAATTCGTTAATGTTGATTTTATTTTAAAAGGTAGGCTTCTGTCTGTTGTGCAAATAATATGTCCATTTTGTTCTGAGTCTGCGTCAATCACATTAATTATTGCAACTGTGGTGCCCACGGGAGAATCCTCTGGCACCGGGCTGGAGAATGACATCACATTTATGACAGGTGCATTATCATTGACGTCTACAATCTCGATCAGCACCTTGCTTGAATCTGTCAAACCTCCTTGGTCCATAGCCTCAATCATAATTTCGTATTTCTTATCTTTTTCATAATCCACTTGCCCTGACAGAGTTATGGTTCCTGTAATGCTGTCTAAATGAAATATGTCTGCCAGCTGTGCTTTCATATTTGAAAATCTATACGTAATCTGACCGTTTGATCCACTGTCTGCATCACTTGCATTCACTGTAGTGATATAGGTGCCTTTTAAAGCATTTTCCTGAACAGCAGCCCTGTATAGAGACTGATTAAATACGGGGGGATTATCATTATTATCGAGCACTGTAATATATATATTTACCGTACCGGATCTATGCGGAGCTCCGCCATCTACAGCGATGAGCCTCAGGGATATTTTTGGCTCAGTTTCTCTGTCTAATGGTTTTTGTAAGATCATCTCGGCATATTTTCGACCATCCGGACTTGAGTGCTGCTTCAAATTAAATATGTCATTGGCAGATAAAATATATTTCTGGAGAGCGTTGCTGCCCGCATCTGCGTCCTCCGCACTTGCTAATAAAAAGCGCGACCCCAGTGCAGCTGACTCACTTATTTCAAATGTGATTTCATCGTTTTCAAAGGTCGGAGAGTTATCATTTATGTCAGTTATCTCTACTGTTATTCGGTGCAGCTCCATCGGATTTTCTAAAATAACCTCAAAGCTGAAACTGCACGGTGTCACGTCACCACAAAGCTGCTCTCGGTCTATTCTCTCGTTCACGACTAAGATGCCTTTGTCTGTTTTCAGCTCGGTGTACTGGATGCTTTGTCCGGTCACGATACGGGCACGGCCAGAACGGAGCCTTTGCACATCTAATCCGAGGTCTTGAGCTACGTTACCAATGACTGAGCCCTTTTTCATCTCCTCTGGAATTGTATACCTTATTTGGCCGGATGCGATGTGACCGAAACACCACAGGAACAGCAGAAAAAGCATTACTGGCCTGCGATACAAACGCCATTTTACGCAGGAGGGAGGAGAATTTCCCAACGCCATTGCACAAAAAAGAAAAGATACTATACCAACAGCCTAGTACATAAAATCCAGAAAAAGCAGAGGCAGTGGAATCAAGAAGTCCTTCGATATTAAAGTCCTTGCTCCGACTGAATTTCTGGCTGTTGTCCTCGTTAAGTGCAGTTGGATCTCTCTCGTGTCTAAACAGAAAAATGAGGTTCTGCCTCCGCTGAATCAACTCTCGATTTTTGTTTCACTGACCAACAGCGTCCCTTACTGTCCAAAAGCATGAACGTCATTAACATAGGCAGAATATAACATGCTTCTGCCATGTATTCCGGTGGAGATGAGCTAGGTTTGTTAACAAAAAATACATTACCATCCTTCAAGATAACAAACACAAAACACTGTGTTTACAAGTTGTGATTTCCATTCATCACAAACATAATTGTATATCTGTGAGTGAAAGAAGCCGAACATGTAATCACCCCGAAGATGCATTCAACATATATGGACTCTCACACACACACTCACTCTCTCAGCCACCACTGCAAACCCCCTCCTCAAAAGAGAATTAAGCAGCAGCTGAAAAGGGGCAGAGGAGCTGTCCATGAGTTGTGGTTCTGAAAATGCCTAACGAGTGGACACAGGGGCACCCACTCTTTACTAACCTCTCTTAAAAAGCACAGACATAACTTTAATCAATAAGTTAAAGGCCTCACCTCAAGAGGAGAGTCTGGTTCGTCCAGGATGCTCTTTTCACTCTGTATCCGCTGCATCGTCCCTGTAGAACTGGGGTCCAATATCAGCACGTTCTGACAACCAGCTCCGCTGAACTTACAGTCACTCTTTCTGGAGTCATTCGTCCTGCACACCTCGTAATTGTACACGTGTTGTTGGAGAGTTCCTGTCCCCAAAGTGTCTGAGTAACGTGGTGGATAATATGGAATCACAGGGAGGTTGGAGTGATACAGGACACGAGACTGTCTCCATCTGTAGATTTTCACTGAGATAATAACGACTACACACGTGATGAAGAGGAAGGAAACTACAGCCAGAGCCAACACTAAGTAAAAAGTCAGGTTGTCGTTGTACTCCTTCTCGTGCGTAAAGTCAGTGAACTCCGACAGCACTTCCGGGAAGCTGTCCGCCACCGCCACGTTAACAACGACTGTAGCTGAGCGAGAGGGCTGCCCGTTGTCCTCCACTATAACACTCAGTCTTTGTTTCACTGCGTCTTTATCAGTGACTTGGCGGATAGTTCTTATTTCTCCATTCTGTGAGCCCACTTCAAACAGCGCCCTGTCTGTTGCTTTCTGCAGTTTATAGGAGAGCCATGCATTCTGTCCAGAGTCCACATCCACAGCCACCACTTTAGTGACCAGATAGCCCACATCTGCTGATCGAGGCACCAGTTCAGCCACTAGAGAGCCACCAGTCTGGACTGGGTACAGAACCTGAGGGGGGTTGTCGTTCTGATCCTGAATATTTAATTTCACGGTCGTATTAGTGCTCAAAGGTGGGGAACCCCCATCCTGTCCTTTTACCAGAATATTTATAGTTTTAATTTGCTCATAGTCAAATGATCGCACTGCTTGTATAACTCCAGTTTCTGCGTTAACAGATATGTAAGTGGATATGGGGTTACCGTTCATCTGAGTTTCAATAAGCAGGTAAGAGACACGTGCGTTCTGCCCCGAGTCAAAGTCGTGTGCCTTTACGGAAAACACAGATAATCCCGGTGAGTTATTTTCCATAATATTAGCTTCATAACGACTCTGTTCAAATACGGGGGCGTTATCATTGACGTCAGAGACTCTAAGTGTTATGGACTTGTTAATTGAGAGTGGTGGGCTTCCGTCATCCACGGCAGAGAAAGTTATATTGTACTCAGGATTTCGCTCCCTGTCAAGTGCACCGCTTGTTACCAGAGTGTAATAATTCTTTAGAGATGACTGGATTGTGAACGGGATATTGTCTTTAACTGAGCAGCTCACTTTGCCATTTTTGCCTGAATCTACATCTTTAACGTTAATTATTGCTACAGTGGTTCCACTCGGAGAATTTTCAGCGATGGTACTGGAAAACGAGGTCAGTGTTATTACTGGCGCATTGTCATTAACATCCGTCACCTCAATTATGACATTTGTCGATGTGCTTTGTCCACCTTGATCTTTTGCCAGCACAGAGATCTCATATATTTTATTCTCCTCATAATCAATTACACCGTTAACAGTCAAATCACCGCTGTTTTCATCCAGGAGAAATAGTTCCGCAACATTACTGGACATGCGATTAAAGTGATAAGTGACAAGACCGTTCATTCCTTCATCTGCATCTGTTGCGCTCAAGCTGACCACTAAGGTTCCTTTTGGCACATTTTCTCTTACAGACGCCTTAAAAATTGTCTGCGTAAAAACGGGGGCATTGTCATTTGTGTCTCTAATGGTTACATGTATTTTTAGTGTCCCTGAACGCTGTGGTACCCCCCCGTCCATAGCAGTTAGCGTGAGAAGCAGCTTTTCTTCTTTCTCTCGATCTAAAGCACCGGAGAGATACAGCTGTACATATTTATGACCATTGGGGCTGGACATGACCTTTATATTAAAATGCGTCGTTGGGTGTAACGTATAGCCATGTAAAGCGTTGATACCCACATCTAGGTCTGTAGCACTCATTTGTAATATTTCGGTACCTGGAAGAGCAGATTCGAGTATTTCTAAATGCATTTCTTTCTCGTGAAACACGGGTGCATTATCGTTTACATCCAACACCTCCACTACAACGCTGTGCAGTTGCATTGGATTCATCATTATCATTTCAAAATTTAAGCTACAGGGCGATGTCTGCCCACAGAGCTGCTCTCGATCTATTATTTCTCCCACGACCAGAGTCCCTTTGTCTACATCCAGCCGGATATACTCGCTGCTATCACCACTAACAATTCGGGCACTTCCTAATTTCAGTCTTTTAGCGTCGATACCCAGATCTTCCGCCACGTTACCTACAAAAGAGCCCTTTCTCATCTCCTCTGGGACAGAGTAGCGGATCTGGCACACTGTCGCCTCGATGAGAAAAACAAGGATGAAGGCCCGTACTTGCCTTTTAAGCGTGGATCCGTTACTGATACGAATCATATTCACAAGGCAGTCCGCCATAAAAAAGGGTCCAAAACAGTTTGCTTATTATCCCGTGTATTTCCTCTGCTGATGTGTTTGTAGTCCGCAGGGGCGCAAAACATAAATCTGTAAATCAACCGGAAAATGTAAGCACCGAATGTCCTGCTCTCCGCTGTGCACTAAGACGACGACTGGAGGTGTAGCTGCATTTCAATGGCTCAACATTTGCTCTGAAGGGCAACAGCGGCCCTCAGAGTCTGATATGAAAATAACAAGAGCAGTCACAAAAGAAAGGGGAGGGGGGGGGTCTAGAAATTATGTATCATTCAATTTGTGCATAAGTGAGTTGCATAAAATTTAAAAAAAAATGATTCAGCTCATAAGATGCTTGACAATGCAGAGGACAATGTAAAAGTTCTTATTACAACAGACAAAAACTCACAGACATCATCAGAGATTGATACCAGCTGATAGCGTCACAATGTGCACCGTCCTCAGTGCCTCCTTCACTTTTCAGTCAACTGGCTCAACTCTGATTTGAGAAAGTAACTACAAGTAATGATGACACCATTCGAAGAGTCAAAGGGACAAGCCACAGCAAATAAATAACCTATACATGTAATCTAGAAATACACTAAGTTTTTGATAAATGATGGATCAACAAACTCACCTCCAGAGGAGAGTCTGGTTCATCCAGGATGCTCTTTTCATTCTGTATCCGCTGCATCGTCCCTGTAGCACTGGGGTCCATTATCAGCACGTTCTGACTACCAGCTCCGCCGAACTTACAGTCACTCTTTCTGGAGTCATTCGTCCTGCACACCTCGTAATTGTATACGTGTTGGAGAGTCCCTGTCCCCAAAGTGTCTGAGTAACGTGGTGGATAGTATGGAATCACAGGGAGGTTGGAGTGATACAGGACGCGAGACTGTCTCCATCTGTAGATCTTCACTGAGATAATGACCACTACACACGTGATGAAGAGGAAGGAAACTACAGCCAGAGCCAACACTAAGTAAAAAGTCAGGTTGTCGTTGTACTCCTTCTCGTGCGTAAAGTCAGTGAACTCCGACAGCACTTCCGGGAAGCTGTCCGCCACCGCCACGTTAACAACGACTGTAGCTGAACGGGAGGGCTGCCCGTTGTCCTCCACTATAACACTCAGTCTTTGTTTCACTGCGTCTTTATCAGTGACTTGGCGGATAGTTCTTATTTCTCCATTCTGTGAGCCCACTTCAAACAGCGCCCTGTCTGTGGCTTTCTGCAGTTTAAAGGAGAGCCAGGCATTCTGTCCAGAGTCCACATCCACAGCCACCACTTTAGTGACCAGATATCCCACATCTGCTGAACGAGGCACCAGTTCAGCCACCAGAGAGCCACCAGTCTGGACTGGGTACAGAACCTGAGGGGGGTTGTCGTTCTGGTCTTGGATCAGTATTCTGACCGTAGCCACTGAGCTCAGAGGAGGGGATCCAGCATCACGAGCAGTTACGTTGAATTCAAACCACTTAATTTGTTCGTAATCAAAAGACCTCACTGCATGAATAGCACCAGTTTCTGAATTTACTGACACTAAAGAAGACACTTGTGCCCCGTTGATCTGTTTCTCCTCTATAAAGTATGAAACGCGAGCGTTTTTGCCCCCGTCTGCATCGGTAGCGCTGAGAGTAAACACAGACAATCCAGGAGAGTTATTCTCTGGCAGAGTTTGGCTGTATTCAGATTTATCAAATTTGGGTGGGTTGTCATTCACGTCAGACACTTTGACGTTGATGTTTTTAGTACTAGACAGAGGCGGAGAGCCTTGGTCAGAAACTGTTATGGTGATGTTATACTCAGGGACACTTTCTCTGTCCAAGACGTTTTCAGTTACTATGGTGTAATATCCAGTTAATGAAGACTCAATGTTAAAAGGTACGTCGGAGTTAATGGAGCACTTAACCACACCATTACCGCCAGAGTCTTCGTCATCAACATTAACAACAGCTATAGTTGTACCCGGGGGCGAATCCTCGGATATAGAGTTAGAAAATGACATGAGCTGTATTGTTGGAACGTTGTCATTCTCATCAATTACTTGAACAATAACTTTGCACGTGTCTGTATATCCCCCGTGGTCACTAGCCTGCACGTTTAGCTGATAGGTCTTAGATCTTTCAAAATCTATTTTACCTGCAACTTTAATCTCTCCAGTTTTAACATTCACTTCAAAAAGCTGCTTCGCTTCTCTGGCAACGTGAGCTATGGAATACGTTATTTCACCATAGTGCCCTTTATCTGCATCATTTGCACTAACTGTGGTTACCACTGTTCCTACAGGCGAATTCTCCTTGACATCTGCTTTATAAACAGGCTGACTACACACTGGTGCATTATCGTTAGCGTCCAGGACAGTTATATGAATGCGCACTGTTCCTGTTCTACGTGGCTCACCGCCATCTGAGGCGATCAGCACGAGTGTGTGCGTCTCCTCTTTCTCTCGGTCTAGCGGGTTCTGTAAAACCATCTCAATATATCTGCCTCCATCCGGTTGGTTCTGTACTTCCAATTTGAAATTATCTGAGGGCTTAAGGGTGTATTTTTGGATGTCATTAATAGCAACATCAGGGTCGTCTGCACTCTCCAATGAGAAGCGAGTACCTACAGCAGCATTTTCGACTATTTTTAAATTAACAGCATCCTTTGGGAACAACGGACTATTATCGTTAATATCTATCACCTCCACTGTTACTCGATAAAGCTGGATTGGATTTTCTAGAATTACCTCGAAACTAAAGCTGCATGGCGTCGTCTTTCCACAAAGCTCTTCCCGGTCAATTCTCTCTTTAATAACAAGGGTGCCTTTGTCTCGGTTCAAATCAACATATTGTCGGCTGCCTTTTGTAATAATGCGAGCTTTACCTGATATGAGCCTCGCCACATCCAAGCCTAAATCTCGAGCAATGTTTCCGACAAACGACCCCTCTGCCTGCTCCTCCGGTACGGAATACCGAGCCTGTCCAGCCACTGAGCTCAGATGGAAAAGACAAAGAATAAAAACCAACGCCTGACATCGGCCTCTGCGGGCGATTTCCCACACACAGGCCATAATAAATCCAAAGATGCAGAAGCAGGGATCCCTTTCAATGTAGAACCGATGCGATATAATCCACAATTTGAAAACGATAGTGATGCTACAGCAGATAGATTCCACACGTTTAACCATTGACGAACCAGACCGTCTTCTCTCCGAGCAGTAAGTCGATAAATGGAGTTAAAGGGGTGGACCGCTGCACTGTATATTTCAACAGTTAAGTCAGTGATGTATCAACAGCGGCGCTCAGAGCTCATCTACGGTAATGTATCTGATCTGCACATTATTAGGAACAGTTTAAATATTGTATACAAAGAATACACACATGTTTTAACCTTATTTCAACATTTTGGAATAAAGCTCTAATGTGAGCAGTACAATTGAAGACTCTGCTTTTACACTAAAAAGACTGCGTTCCATAAACGGCGTTTGACAGCAAGATCAATATGTTAAGTTAATTAAAGCTTGATTTCCAAGATATCATAACTGACTCCGTAAGGGTTTAATACTAGTGCTTATCTTTAAAATACAATGTAAAAATACAAAAATGTACCTTAAATATAAACAAATAGTATAGTCCATTGCTATAAATCTAACGACTGAAAAAAAATAGAATGAGTAAGAGAGTGAAAATTAATATTTTATTTTATCATATTTCTTTTTATTATTTTACCCTGCTCAGAGACAACACTAATGTTTTTATTTATATATAACTTCTGAATATTAGTTATATTAATGAATGACCGAAACTGCATGGAGAAAAGTTGTTGATAAATTTACCATTAATGAAGTGGCATGATTTGTGTGTTGCTGTTAACATTATTAATGGTAACATCGACCTAAACAACACCTAGGATATGGTTATTGTGATAGCAGATTAAATTTATTATTATGTATATATGATGCAAGACAGGTTGTTAAGAATATTAACAGCCTGGCGCAAACTACAAGAGGTAAAGAAAGTTGCTTCAAAGTTAATCAATTGACAGTCGTTTCAGCACCGTGGACAGCGACACTGAAGCGCGACTGACAACTGTAAACTTTGCTCAAATACAAACAATGTGAAAATGGAGAGTTGAAAATAAAACATATCACTCACCAGAGTTGACATTTGAGAACAGTTGCCTGACAGTTGCTTGTCCACCTGTGGAGTTTCATTTCCAGCTCCATCCACACTCACCAAACTTTGACTGATCGGCTGCATGTAGTTCATGTCACTCTTTCTGGAGTCTGTTGTCCTGCACACCTCGTAATTGTACACGTGTTGGAGAGTCCCTGTCCCCAAAGTGTCTGAGTAACGTGGTGGATAATATGGAATCACAGGGAGGTTGGAGTGATACAGGACACGAGACTGTCTCCACCTGTAGATCTTCACTGAGATAATAACCACTACACACGTGATGAAGAGGAAGGAAACTACAGCCAGAGCCAACACTAAGTAAAAAGTCAGGTTGTCGTTGTACTCCTTGTCCTGCGTAAAGTCAGTGAACTCCGACAGCACTTCCGGGAAGCTGTCCGCCACCGCCACGTTAACAACGACTGTAGCAGAACAAGAGGGCTGCCCGTTGTCCTCCACTATAACACTCAGTCTTTGTTTCACTGCGTCTTTATCAGTGACTTGGCGGATAGTTCTTATTTCTCCATTCTGTGAGCCCACTTCAAACAGCGCCCTGTCTGTGGCTTTCTGCAGTTTATAGGAGAGCCAGGCATTCTGTCCAGAGTCCACATCAACAGCCACCACTTTGGTGACCAGATAGCCCACATCTGCTGAACGAGGCACCAGTTCAGCCACCAGAGAGCCACCAGTCTGGACTGGGTACAGAACCTGAGGCGGGTTGTCATTCTGGTCCTGGATCAGTATTTTCACAGTCACGTTGCTACTGAGTGGAGGAGAGCCTCCATCCTGAGCTTTGACACTGAGCTGAAGTTCTTTAATTTGCTCATAATCAAACGAACGCACCGCGTATAAAACGCCAGTTTCAGAGTTTATGGACAAACAGTTAGAAACTGGATTACCGCTGATTAGGGTGTCCTCCAGAAAATAAGAGATTCTAGCGTTTTGACTCCAGTCCAAGTCCTGCGCACTGACTGTGGTAATGGACATTCCAGGAGAATTATTCTCTGTGACATAGGCAAAATACAACTTTTTCTCGAACATCGGAACGTTGTCGTTTACGTCAGAGATTTTAAGTTGTAATGTGACGGAGCTAGAAAGAGGAGGAGACCCAGAATCCGTGGCTGTTATTGTAATAACATATTCAGAAGTTGTCTCTCTGTCAAAATTCTGATCTGCTACTAAATTATAGTAGTTTGTTAATGAAGTCTGGATTTTAAACGGTAGCGTTTTGTCTATAGTACATTTAATTTGGCCATTTTTCTCTGAGTCAGCGTCTTTGACATTGATTACAGCTATTGTTGTACCAAGTGGGGCATCTTCTGATACAGTATTAGAAAACGACATGATATTAATAATCGGGTCATTGTCGTTGACGTCAATTACATCAATTATAACTTTACTGGTCCCAGTGAAACCACCTCGATCCCTTGCCTCTAACCTGAGCTCAATTTTTTTTTCTTTTTCAAAGTCAATAATTCCACCAACTGATATGACCCCTGTGTTTTCATCAATACTAAATATATCAACAGCGATGCCTTTTATTTTCGAAAAACTGAAAATGATTTCCCCATTGGAGCCGCTGTCAGCATCTGTAGCGTTAACCGTTGTAATGTAAGTCCCCTTTGCTGCATGTTCCACGACGACAGCCCTGTAAACTGACTGGTTAAATACAGGGGCATTGTCGTTTACGTCTAAAACTGATACATTTATATTCACCGTGCCAGACCTCTGTGGGCTTCCGCCATCTACAGCGATTACTTTTAACGCGAGACTGGGGTGTTCCTCTCTGTCTAATGGCCTCTGAAGCACCAGCTCAGCGTATTTACTGCCGTCGGGATTTGCATGCTGTTTCAGAATGAAATAATCATTCGGAGAAAGAATGTAATTTTGTAATGCGTTTGATCCGACGTCAGGGTCAACTGCACTTTCAACCGGAAATTTTGCTCCAGCTGTAGCAGATTCGCTCATTTCGAACTGGATGTCTTTATTTGGAAAGAAAGGAGCATTGTCGTTTATGTCTAAAATTTCGACCGTGACGCGATGGAGCTCGATTGGGTTTTCTAAGATCATTTCGAAACTGAAGCTACACGGCGTCACGTCTCCACAAAGCTGTTCACGATCTATTCTCTCATTCACGACCAAAATCCCTTTGTCTGTCTTCAGCTCAGTGTACTGGATGTTTTCTCCGCTGACGATGCGAGCACGGCCAGAACGGAGCCTTTTCAGATCCAGACCGAGGTCTTGTGCGACACTGCCAATAACGGAACCCTTTTTCATCTCCTCTGGGATAGAGTAACGAATCTGTCCAGCAACTCTGTTACCCATAGAAGTGAGAAGGAGAAGAAAGCCCACTTCCCATTGCAATATACAAAATAAACGCCATCTTACATTTCCAGGGTGCAGTTGGCTGCGGGTTGCCATATCACAAGCAATAGATCGAGAAGAATGAAGTATCCTCACTTAAATAAAATAAACACGAGCTTGTAATCCACCTTAAAAAAATGATTCAGCTTTCTTCAACAATGAGCTCCTGTTATATTCCAAACATCAATGAATAAAAAAGCACCTCTTCACACCGTGTCCTTCCTCGACGGATGAAGATCTACACTGTTATGCTTCACTATATGAAGGGAGGAGAAATGGGAGGCTGGCTGAGAACACTTAAATTGTTTCACTGACGAACAGCGTCGCTTGGAGTCCAAAACCTGAACTCCTCGCACTGGGACCTGAAGGTTGAGTATGTTATTCCATGTGAACTGGTCCATAAATGATCAAATAAATCTGATTCTTGATTTGTCATATGTTCAATACTGTCTCTCAACTCAATCAACAATGGGGCTAAATAAAATGTTGTTAAAAAAAACTACACAACATTTAGAAAGCAGTAGATGAATATAATGTATATAGACTTATAAAATGTCGCTGTCTGTGGTACTGAAACAAAAAATAAAAAAAGCGCAGATATGGAAAAGGAAGGATATGCAAGATCAGATTAGAGTATTAAAGTAAATTCAATGAATCTTATTGACCATAATGTACAAACCCTCATTAAAGAACAGTAAGTGTTCCATTCACTGCACGAAGAGAAAAACGTCCTGTCTGATGTATTTTGACCAAATGCTGATTTTGCTTCACCCAGGTGATCTCTACATTTAAATTTGAAACAGCGGACCCTTGAGTTACTATAAAGAACAAACAATGAGCAGGGATGAAAACTGGGATCTGGGGAGCCCAAAAACAAGTATTTATCATTTGCTTAAACTGAACTCACCTCTAGAGGAGAGTCTGGTTCGTCCAGGATGCTCTTTTCACTCTGTATCCGCTGCATCGTCCCTGTAGCACTGGGGTCCATTATCAGCACGTTCTGACTACCAGCTCCGCCGAACTTACAGTCACTCTTTCTGGAGTCATTCGTCCTGCACACCTCGTAATTGTACACGTGTTGGAGAGTTCCCTGTCCCCAAAGTGTCAGAGTAACGTGGTGGATAATATGGAATCACAGGGAGGTTGGAGTGATACAGGACGCGAGACTGTCTCCATCTGTAGATTTTCACTGAGATAATAACCACTACACACGTGATGAAGAGGAAGGAAACTACAGCCAGAGCCAGCACTAAGTAAAAAGTCAGGTTGTCGTTGTACTCCTTGTCGTGCGTAAAGTCAGTGAACTCCGACAGCACTTCCGGGAAGCTGTCCGCCACCGCCACGTTAACAACGACTGTAGCTGAACGAGATGGGCTGCCCGTTGTCCTCCACTATAACACTCAGTCTTTGTTTCACTGCGTCTTTATCAGTGACTTGGCGGATAGTTCTTATTTCTCCATTCTGTGAGCCCACTTCAAACAGCGCCCTGTCTGTGGCTTTCTGCAGTTTATAGGAGAGCCAGGCATTCTGTCCAGAGTCCACATCCACAGCCACCACTTTAGTGACCAGGTAGCCCACATCTGCTGAACGAGGCACCAGTTCAGCCACCAGAGAGCCACCAGTCTGGACTGGGTAGAGCACCTGAGGTGGGTTGTCGTTCTGGTCCTGGATCAGTATTTTCACAGTCACGTTACTACTGAGTGGAGGAGAGCCTCCATCCTGAGCTTTGACGACAAAAGTCAGTTCTTTAATTTGCTCATAATCAAACGACCTCACCGCATGTATCACTCCGCTTTCTGCATTAACTGACACAGAATGAGAAACTGGAGAACCACCAATGTTAGTATCCTCCAGAATATATGATATTCGGGCGTTTTGATTTTCATCGGGATCCTTGGCCACTACCGTCAGAACAGAAATACCAGGTGAATTGTTTTCTATGATAAACGCACTATAAACACTCTGTGAAAACACTGGGGCGTTATCGTTCACATCAGATACCTTTAAATGAAACGTTCTTTTTGTTGAGAGAGGAGGACTTCCTGCATCTGTCGCAACAACAGTGATGTTATATTCCGAAGCACTTTCACGATCTAACACAGTGTCTGTCACTAATGTATAATAATTTCTCAAATTAGATTTGATCTTAAAAGGGGCGTTTTGTTCTATTCTACAACTGACTTGGCCGTTATCACCTGAATCGAGGTCTTTTACATTTATGATGCCAATAGTTGTTCCAGGAGGGGAGTCCTCTGACACAGGACTAGTGAATGACATCACGCTAATACTAGGGGCGTTGTCATTCACATCACTTACTTCAATAATCACTTTACTTGAATCTGTGAGACCCCCCTGATCCTTTGCATCAATTCTGAGCTCAAATTTTTTATCTTTTTCAAAATCTATCGGACCTGAAACAGACAGCACACCGGATATTTGATCTATAGACAGCAAATCAGCTATATTACTCTTAACGTTTGAAATCGAAAATGTTATATAACCATTTGAACCACTGTCTGCGTCTGTAGCGTTTACAGTAATGATGTTCGTGCCTTTTGTTGCGTTTTCTATTACTGTGCCTTTATAGACAGACTGATTGAAGACGGGTGCATTGTCATTGATATCTAAAACCAATATATTTATATTTACGGTGCCAGATCTCTGTGGATTTCCACCATCTACCGCTATGAGCTTCAAAGAAAGATTCGGAGCCTCCTCTCTGTCTAACTGCTTCTGTAGCACCATCTCTGCATATTTACTCCCGTCTGGATTCACATGCTGCTTTAAAACGAAATTATCGTTTGAGGTTAAAACATAATTTTGCAGGCCATTTTCGCCAACGTCAGCATCCTCTGCGTTGTCCAGCACAAAACGCGCACCGAGGTTAGCGGACTCGCTTATTTCCAACATAATATCTGACATCTTGAAAACGGGAGGATGGTCATTCACATCCAGCACTTCAATCGTTATGTGGTGTAGCTCCATGGGGTTTTCTAAAATCATTTCAAAGCTGAAGCTACACGGTGTCACGTCTCCACAAAGCTGCTCTCGGTCTATTCTTTCCTTCACGACTAGAATCCCTTTGTCTGTCTTCAGCTCTGCGTACTGGTTGTTTTCTCCGGTCACGATACGGGCCCGACCAGAGCGGAGCCTTTTCACATCCAAGCCGAGATCCTGTGCCACATTGCCGATAAGAGAGCCCTTCTTCATCTCCTCTGGGATCGAGTAGCGTATCTGACCAGCTACGGTATTAAAGAAGTAAAGTAAAAAGATGACAATTACCGGATGAGATCCGAAATACAAACGCCATTTGCACAGTGGTCGTTGCAACGCCATGTCAAACAGGAATATGTTCCGAGAAAAAAAGAAACGAAATCCTTTAACCTGAATCCAGCTACGTCCAATATTCCATGAGAGCTTTGTTAAAATATCAGAAAAAGCTGCATAGAGTCCAAAATGCTTTTCTTTCCCGACATGTATGTGTCCTTGTGCTGCTCTGACTCTACAGTGTGATCTTACAAGGGACGTAACTGAACTGCTACAGGGAGATTATGGGTCCAAATCATATTCTTGTTGAACAGCGTCACTTAGAGTCCGAAATGTGAACACCAAACAGTTCAGAAGCACAACGGAGGTAAGCAGTTTCCTAATCAATTTAAATATTAAGTTATGTTTTATAAGTTCTACTGCCTTAAAGAAAAACATAAAATAATGTAAATGTAAATTAAAAAATATAGCATTTGGAAACTTTGAGACAATTGCAAAATAAGCAGATGCTTTAACGAAAGGCTTAAAATGTTATTATTATTATTATTGTGGTTGTTGTTGTATATTCATAGTCCTAGCAGTAGAAGTATTATATCGGATTGTATATTTTCTGATTAAACATTATTAGAAAAACTTAAAAATGTGTAACTATTTATCATTTTGATTCAAATAAGACCTGTCCCTTCGAGGTGCTAAACAGAACCGTCATCGTTTCATTTGGACGACAGCAAACTACTTGTTGCACATAAATTTCAGTTCTGAAAACACACATCTGCATTAAACTTCGCGAATTGCGACTCACCTCAAGAGGAGAGTCTGGTTCATCCAGGATGCTCTTTTCACTCTGTATCCGCTGCATCGTCCCTGTAGAACTGGGGTCCATTATCAGCACGTTCTGACTACCAGCTCCGCCGAACTTACAGTCACTCTTTCTGGAGTCATTCGTCCTGCACACCTCGTAATTGTACACGTGTTGGAGAGTCCCTGTTCCCAAAGTGTCTGAGTAACGTGGTGGATAATATGGAATCACAGGGAGGTTGGAGTGATACAGGACGCGAGACTGTCTCCACCTGTAGATTTTCACTGAGATAATAACCACTACACACGTGATGAAGAGGAAGGACACTACAGCCAGAGCCAACACTAAGTAAAAAGTCAGGTTGTCGTTGTACTCCTTGTCGTGCGTAAAGTCAGTGAACTCCGACAGCACTTCCGGGAAGCTGTCCGCCACCGCCACGTTAACAACGACTGTAGCTGAGCGAGAGGGCTGCCCGTTGTCCTCCACTATAACACTCAGTCTTTGTTTCACTGCATCTTTATCAGTGACTTGGCGGATAGTTCTTATTTCTCCATTCTGTGAGCCCACTTCAAACAGCGCCCTGTCTGTGGCTTTCTGCAGTTTATAGGAGAGCCAGGCATTCTGTCCAGAGTCCACATCCACAGCCACCACTTTAGTGACCAGATAGCCCACATCTGCTGAACGAGGCACCAGTTCCGCCACCAGAGAGCCACCAGTCTGGACTGGATACAGAACCTGCGGGGGGTTGTCGTTCTGGTCCTGGATCAGTATTTTCACAGTCACGTTACTGCTTTGTGGAGGAGAGCCTCCATCCTGAGCTTTCACGACAAAAGCCAGTTCTTTAACTTGCTCATAATCAAAAAACCTCACCGCATGTATCACTCCGCTTTCTGCATTAACAGAAACATAATTAGAAACTGGAGTTCCAGTAATTTTAGTATCCTCGAGAATATAAGATATTCGGGCGTTTTGATTTTCATCGGGATCCTTCGCAACGAGCGTCAGAACAGAAATACCAGGTGAATTGTTCTCTATGATAAACGCACTGAAAACACTTTGTGAAAACACTGGGGCGTTATCGTTCACATCAGAGACCTTTAAATGAAAAGTCCTTTTTGTTGAGAGAGGAGGACTTCCTGCATCTGTCGCAACAACAGTGATGTTATATTCCGAAGCACTTTCGCGATCTAACACAGTGTCTGTCACTATTGTATAATAATTTCTCAAATTAGATTTGACCTTAAAAGGTGCATTTTGTTCTATTCTACAACTAACTTGTCCGTTATCACCTGAATCGAGGTCTTTTACATTTATGATGCCAATAGTTGTTCCAGGAGGGGAGTCCTCTGACACAGGACTAGTGAATGACATCACGCTAATAGTCGGGGTGTTGTCGTTCACATCACTCACTTCAATAATCACAGTACTGGCATCTGTCAAACCTCCTTGATCTTTTGCATCGATTCTGAGCTCATATTTTTTGTCTTTCTCATAATCAATTACACCAGTTATTGAAATTACGCCAGTTTTTTCATTTATTGTGAACAAATTACCAAAACCACCCCTGAGGTCTGAAAAATGATACGTTACGAGACTGTTTGACCCAAAATCTGCGTCACTAGCATTAACAGTTGTAACATACGTGCCACTCGGTGCATTTTCCATTACTGTAGCTTTGTACACAGATTGATTAAAAACAGGCGAATTATCATTGATATCAAGAACAGTAACATCTATATTCACTGTGCCAGATCTTTGCGGAGTTCCTCCATCAACAGCTATTAGCTTTAGCGACAGACGAGGATTTGTCTCTCTGTCTAATGTCTTCTGAAGCACCATCTCCGCGTATTTCCTTCCATCTGCATTAGAACTTTGTTTTAAAATAAAATTGTCATTCTCGGACAAAAAGTATTCTCTGAGTCCATTAACACCCACGTCTGGGTCTTCTGCACTCGTCAAGGAAAAGCGTGAGCCAACATTTGCCGATTCACTGATTTCAAACGGGATGCTATTTCTTTTAAACGTTGGGGAATGATCGTTTATGTCTGTTATTTCAACGGTAATCTGATGTAGCTCCATAGGGTTTTCTAGAATTACCTCAAAGCTGAAACTACACGGTGTCACGTCTCCGCAAAGCTGCTCCCGGTCTATTCTCTCATTCACGACCAGAATCCCTTTGTCTGCTTTCAGCTCGGTGTACTGGTTGTTTTCTCCAGTTATGATACGGGCCCGACCAGAGCGAAGCCTTTTCAGATCCAAACCAAGGTCCTGGGCTACATTACCGATAAGAGAGCCCCTCTTCATCTCCTCTGGGATTGAATATCGGATATGACCACTGACAATATCGTTGAGACAAAAAAGGAAGAACAGAAGCTGACAGCTCCGCTCGCAGCCAAAGCGCCATTTTACGCACCGGGCGTAGCGTCGCAGTCCAAATGCCATGGCAAGAAAAACACGAAAATATTATCCACAATGATCCAAGCACGAGGCTTAAAGCAAGAAACAATTCTCTGAAGAAGAAATATGTTGTCCTTAAAGTTAACTGTACTTGTGGATGTATCCGTTAATGCGAGTCCTCCTCTTGAATGTCAGCCCACATAATATTCACTACCTCCGTTTCTCTGACGACCCTCTGTATGGAGCAAGGGAGGGGACTGTGTGGCGAATGTTTTAAAGATTATATTGTATTGACCAACAGCGTCTCTTACAGTTCAAAACACGTAACAACATGCAGCAGATAAATATTTCAGGGACTATTTATTGAATGTGGTTGGAGAGATATTTCAACAAGTTAAATTTACGAAATATAAGCCTGCCCATTACTGGAAATCAAAATAAATCAAGTTACGATTTAAACTATAAACTACAGCAATAGTTCAGCAAGTGTTGGGAAAGAAAAGGCGATGTGGTGATTGAGGCAGTGAGGGGAGTATTTTGATTCCCAGTAATATGATTTTAATGACAGAGTAAAAAAAGTAAAAGAAACCATCACGATTTAATGCACATTAAGCTTTCCAGGAGATAGACTACACTACAGGCACTGTACTGGAACATGTGTAATTAGTCAAGAACCCAGAAAGTTATCGCTCGAAGTAAACAAACACATTTAAATAAAAGAAATGTGTGTGTAAAATTGTATACCAGATCACAATTATGTTAAGTTAATGGATGGTGTTATCTTAAATTCTGAATATCAGCACAGCAGCAGCCCTATACACGATGCAAAGAATTATGCTGTCCATGGTGCTGAAATGAGGACATGGCCCGCGACTTTTGAAAAATACAAGCAAAAGCAAAAAGGACAAAACGAGTAAAGAGACAATACTACATTAACGGTAAATAGTAATTATTATGAAAAACCACAACAACCTTTCACTCTGTGTTATAAAACAAAAATGTGTCAGTGAAATTGTATATCATCACAAAATTTAAATAGAGAAACGGATGCCATTGATCTGAAGTTTTGAATGCCAGAAGAGTAGCAGCAACCCTATCAAAAATGCTGTCCATAGTGCTGAAAATTAGAAAAATCAACACAAGGAATTATGGGTAAAGAAATGAGGCTACATTAACTCACCTCTAAAGGAGAGTCTGGTTCATCCAGGATGCTCTTTTCACTCTGTATCCGCTGCATCGTCCCTGTAGAACTGGGGTCCATTATCAGCACGTTCTGACTACCAGCTCCGCCGAACTTACAGTCACTCTTTCTGGAGTCATTCGTCCTGCACACCTCGTAATTGTACACGTGTTGGAGAGTCCCTGTCCCCAAAGTGTCTGAGTAACGTGGTGGATAATATGGAATCACAGGGAGGTTGGATTGATACAGGACACGAGACTGTCTCCACCTGTAGATTTTCACTGAGATAATAACCACTACACACGTGATGAAGAGGAAGGAAACTACAGCCAGAGCCAGCACTAAGTAAAAAGTCAGGTTGTCGTTGTACTCCTTGTCGTGGGTAAAGTCAGTGAACTCCGACAGCACTTCCGGGAAGCTGTCCGCCACCGCCACGTTAACAACGACTGTAGCTGAGCGAGAGGGCTGCCCGTTGTCCTCCACTATAACACTCAGTCTTTGTTTCACTGCGTCTTTATCAGTGACTTGGCGGATAGTTCTTATTTCTCCATTCTGTGAGCCCACTTCAAACAGCGCCCTGTCTGTGGCTTTCTGCAGTTTATAGGAGAGCCAGGCATTCTGTCCAGAGTCCACATCCACAGCCACCACTTTAGTGACCAGATAGCCCACATCTGCTGAACGAGGCACCAGTTCCGCCACCAGAGAGCCACCAGTCTGGACTGGGTACAGAACCTGCGGGGGGTTGTCGTTCTGGTCCTGGATCAGCATTTTCACAGTCACGTTACTGCTTTGTGGAGGAGAGCCTCCATCCTGAGCTTTCACGACAAAAGCCAGTTCTTTAATTTGCTCATAATCAAACGACCTCACCGCATGTATCACTCCGCTTTCTGCATTAACAGAAACATAATTAGAAACTGGAGATCCACTAATTTTAGTATCCTCGAGAATGTAAGATATTCTTGCGTTTTGATTTTCATCGGGATCATTCGCAACGAGCGTTAGAACAGAAATACCAGGTGAATTGTTTTCTATGATAAACGCACTGAAAACACTTTGTGAAAACACTGGGGCGTTATCGTTTACATCAGAGACCTTTAAATTAAACGTTCGTTTTGTTGAGAGAGGAGGACTTCCTGCATCTGTCGCAACAACAGTGATGTTATATTCCGAAGCACTTTCACGATCTAACACAGTGTCTGTCACTAATGTATAATAATTTCTCAAATTAGATTTGACCTTAAAAGGTGCATTTTGTTCTATTCTACAACTAACTTGTCCGTTATCACCTGAATCGAGGTCTTTTGCGTTTATGATGCCAATAGTTGTTCCAGGAGGGGAGTCCTCTGACACAGGACTAGTGAATGACATCACGCTAATAGTCGGGGTGTTGTCGTTCACATCACTTACTTCAATTATCACTTTACTTGAATCCGTTAACCCCCCCTGATCTCTCCCTTCTATTCTGAGCTCGTATTTTTTTTCTTTTTCATAATCAATTACACCAGTTATTGAAATGACGCCAGATTTTTCATCTATTGTGAACAAATTTCCAAAACCACTGCTGAGGTCTGAAAAATGATACGATACGAGACTGTTTGACCCAAAATCTGCGTCACTAGCATTAACAGTTATAACATACGTACCACTCGGTGCATTTTCCATTACTGTAGCTTTGTACACAGGTTGATTAAAAACAGGAGAATTATCATTGATATCAAGAACAGTAACATCTATATTCACTGTGCCAGATCTTTGCGGAGTTCCTCCATCTACAGCTATTAGCTTTAGAGACAGACGAGGATTTGTCTCTCTGTCTAATGTCTTCTGAAGCACCATCTCCGCGTATTTCTTTCCATCTGCATTAGAACTTTGTTTTAAAATAAAATTGTCATTCTCGGACAAAAGGTATTCTCTGAGTCCGTTAACACCAACGTCTGGGTCTTCTGCACTTGTCAGAGGAAAACGAGAGCCAACATTTGCCGATTCACTGATTTCAAACGGGATGCTATTTCTTTTAAACGTCGGGGAATGATCGTTTATGTCTGTTATTTCAACGGTAATCTGATGTAGCTCCATAGGGTTTTCTAGAATTACCTCAAAGCTGAAACTACACGGTGTCACGTCTCCGCAAAGCTGCTCCCGGTCTATTCTCTCATTCACGACCAGAATCCCTTTGTCTGCTTTCAGCTCGGTGTACTGGTTGTTTTCTCCAGTTATGATACGGGCCCGACCAGAGCGAAGCCTTTTCAGATCCAAACCAAGATCCTGGGCCACATTGCCAATAAGAGACCCCCTCTTCATCTCCTCTGGGATTGAATATCGGATATGACCACTGACAATATCGTTGAGACAAAAAAGGAAGAACAGAAGCTGACAGCTCCGTTCGCAGCCAAAGCGCCATTTTACGCACCGGGCGTAGCGTCGCAGTCCAAATGCCATGGCGAGAAAAACACGAAAATATTATCCACAATGATCCAAGCACGAGGCTTAAAGCAAGAAACAATTCTCTGAAGAAGAAATATGTTGTCCTTAAAGTGAACTGTATTTGTGGATGTATCCGTTAATGCGAGTCCTCCTCTCGAATGTCAGCCCACATAATGTTCACTACCTCCGTTTCTCTGGCGACCCTCTGTATGGAGCAAGGGAGGGGACTGTGTGGCAATGTTTTAAATATTACATTGGATTGACCAACAGCGTCTCTTACAGTTCAAAACCAGTAACAACAGGCAGCTGATAGATATTTCAGGGAAATTGAGTTGAATGTGGTTGGACAGATATTTCAACACGTTCAATTCACGAAATATAAGTCTGATCATCACTGGAAAGCAAGATTAATCAAGTTACCACTCCAATATAAACCACAGCAATAGTTCAGGAAGTGTTGGGAAAGAAAAGCCGATGTTGTGATTGAAGCAGTGAGAGGAGTGTTTTTGATGCCCAGAAATATGATTTTAATGAAACGGTAAAAACACAATAGTGCATTAAATCACGATTTAATGCACATTAAGCTTTCCAGGAGAAAAACTACACTACAGACACTTTACTGGAACATGTACAATTAGTCAAGAACCCATTGAGTTATCGCTGCAAGTAAAAACATTTAGTCCAAATCAATATGTGTGTAATATTTTATATCAGATCAATATTATGTTAAAATAACTGATAGTGTTATCTTAAATATCAATAACAGCACAGCAGCAACCCTATTAAACAATGCAAATGAATATGCTCTCCATGGTGCTGATATTAGGACATGGTCCTAGACTTTTGACAAATATGGTAAAGGTAAAACAAGTAAAGAGACTACATTAACGAAAAATAGTCATTATTAACCAAACAACCTTTCACTGTGTGTTAAAAAACACGAAGGTAATGTGTCTGTGAAATTGTATATCATCACAAAATGCCTTTAATCTGAAGTTCTGAATGTCAGCACAGTAGCAGTAACCCTATCAAAAATAACGTCCATCGTGCTGAAAATTAGGATATGGCGCACGACTGGTCAATAATGCACGTAATTCTACACAGGTGATTATGGGTAAAGAAACAAAGCTACATTAACTCACCTCTAGAGGAGAGTCTGGTTCATCCAGGATGCTCTTTTCACTCTGTATCCGCTGCATCGTCCCTGTAGAACTGGGGTCCATTATCAGCACGTTCTGACTACCAGCTCCGCCGAACTTACAGTCACTCTTTCTGGAGTCATTCGTCCTGCACACCTCGTAATTGTACACGTGTTGGAGAGTCCCTGTCCCCAAAGTGTCTGAGTAACGTGGTGGATAATATGGAATCACAGGGAGGTTGGAGTGATACAGGACGCGAGACTGTCTCCATCTGTAGATTTTCACTGAGATAATAACCACTACACACGTGATGAAGAGGAAGGAAACTACAGCCAGGGCCAGCACTAGGTAAAAAGTCAGGTTGTCGTTGTACTCCTTGTCGTGCGTAAAGTCAGTGAACTCCGACAGCACTTCCGGGAAACTGTCCGCCACCGCCACGTTAACAACGACTGTAGCTGAACGAGAGGGCTGCCCGTTGTCCTCCACTATAACACTCAGTCTTTGTTTCACTGCGTCTTTATCAGTGACTTGGCGGATAGTTCTTATTTCTCCATTCTGTGAGCCCACTTCAAACAGCGCCCTGTCTGTGGCTTTCTGCAGTTTATAGGAGAGCCAGGCATTCTGTCCAGAGTCCACATCCACAGCCACCACTTTAGTGACCAGATAGCCCACATCTGCTGAACGAGGCACCAGTTCAGCCACCAGAGAGCCACCAGTCTGGACTGGGTACAGAACCTGAGGGGGGTTGTCGTTCTGGTCCTGGATCAGTATTTTCACAGTCACGTTGCTACTGAGTGGAGGAGAGCCTCCATCCTGAGCTTTCACCACTAATTCAAGCTGTTTAATTTGTTCATAATCAAAGGAGCGAACCGCACTAAGAACTCCAGTTTCAGAGTTTAAAGACACGTAAGTAGAAACTGGATTACCACCGACCTGTGTGTCTTCTAGAAGATACGAAATTCTGGCGTTTTGATTCCAGTCAGAGTCTTTCGAGCTGACAGCAAATATCGAAAATCCAGGGGAGTTATTTTCAGTGACATAAGCAGAATAACTGGTTTTATGAAATATTGGTGCGTTGTCGTTTACGTCAGAGATTTTAAGATGTAATTTCTTGGAGCTAGAAAGCGGGGGCATCCCGAAATCAGTGGCTGTTATTGTTATGTTGTATTCTGAAACGGATTCTCGATCAAAGTATTGATCTGAGATTAAATTGTAATAATTTGTTAGTGAAGATTCAATTTTAAATGGAAGTTTAGCATCAATAGAACATTTTATTTGTCCATTTTTATCAGAATCTGCATCTTTTACGTTCAAGACAGCAATCGTTGTACCCGGATGTGCGTCCTCAGATACCGGACTAGAAAATGACATAATATTTATAACTGGGGCATTGTCATTAACATCCATAACATCGATTATAACCTTACTTGTCCCGGTTAAACCACCCTGATCCTTTGCCTCAACTCTTACCTCGTATTTTCTGTCTTTTTCATAATCTATTTGACCGGACACAGAAATTATTCCAGTGTTTTCATCAATAGTGAATATGTCTGCTGTGCTTCCTTTCATGTTAGACAAGGTGTAAGTAACGGCCCCATACGAACCACTGTCTGCATCTGTGGCATTTACAGTAACAATGCGGGTGCCTTTAAGCGTGTTTTCTGTCACAGAAGCTTTATAGACCAACTGATTAAAAACTGGGGAATTATCATTTGCATCTAACACAGTGATATCAACAGTGACAGTACCAGATCTCTGTGGTGTTCCTCCGTCAACTGCGCTCAGTTTTAATGTTAAATGTGGACGTTGTTCTCTGTCTAAAGGCTTCTGGAGCACAATTTCAACATGTTTACTTCCGTCTGGATTAGCATGTTGCCTCAAAATAAAATTGTCGTTTGGCGACAAAACATAATCTTGCAACGCATTCTGACCCACATCAAGATCCTCTGCACTCTGCAGTGGGAACTGAACCCCCACTACCGCTGATTCACTTATTTCAAAACGGATAGGTTTATTGTTTTTCGGGAAAACTGGTGCGTGATCGTTAATATCCAAAACCTCAACAGTGATTCTGTGCAGTTCTATTGGATTCTCTAAAATCACCTCAAAGCTGAAGCTACACGGAGTTTCTTCTCCACAAAGCTGCTCTCGGTCTATTCTCTCATTCACGACGAGAATCCCTTTGTCTGTCTTCAGCTCGGTGTAGTGAACGTTTTCACCGGTCACGATACGGGCCCGCCCAGAGCGGAGCCTTTTCAGATCCAACCCCAGATCTTGTGCCACATTACCAATCACCGAGCCTTTCTTCATCTCCTCCGGTATAGAATAGCGAATCTGACCACCTACCATGCAAACCACATGAAGCAGCAATATTAGCAGCCCTGTTTGTTGTCGCAGTCCACAAAAAGATCGCCATCTTAAGAATAGAGATCCTCCAGATGCCATCCCGACCACAAATAAACGATAGATTTATATCCGTCCAATGTCACAGTGAAGATGATTCAGATATATTTGTTTCCTGGTTGAATCCAAAAAAAAAGCCTTCAACGTTTATGTGCAATTCCGTGAGTCGATGTTCGCACCGAACCTCGACAGAACACAGAGAGCCTCTTTCACTGTGTAATCATACAGGGGGATGAACTGAATGACGACACAAGAGATGAAAATATATTTGACTGACCAACAGCGTCGCTTAGAGTCTAAAAAGTGGAAGTAAAACGAGTCCAAGTCCACAGTGCTATGACTCATAAATAGACACATTGAACACATCTCTATCACATGTACATGTTCCAATGAGACTGATTTTGATCTATATATGGACATTGAACAGGTACAAATTCAGTATTTGTACTAAAGGTACTCCGATGTAAAAATAGAACGTAGAATTTTGAATAAAAAATAACAGAAAATCAAGTCTCAGAAATAATTGGCCTACAGTGCAATGGATGGTAAAGGGGAAATAACTAATTGGGTTATGAAAAGCCTAAAAATATTCAATAGTTATGAAAAAGTGTCCATTCTAAATTGTATAATTTCGGGATTGACAGTAACTTATAATGATTAAGGAGGAGTTGGAATTTAATGTTGTGTGATTCTTTACCCAGCGATAACATTATATTATTAGAAGATTCACCATCTTCACTTCAGAACATCGACATAACAAAATAAATAAGTCACACCTGTCGCACACAACAAAGTATCTGTTATTACAAATGCAGCATTACTTTGCCAATGTATTTCCCAAATACAACAAATATGTACAGAGCAGTGTTTGTGTAAACTTAGGTGAGGAACATTTCCATCCCGATGCTCAATCTGTAGTATTTTAACATGATCAGCATTTCTATTTAATAATGCACAGTGTACTGCTTTCCATGGTGCTGAAGATAACAGTGTACAATGCGATGAAGTTGCATGTCTAAAGCCTGGACTAAAAAAGGAAAAAAACGTGAGCCGGTTATTTAACTCACCTCTAGCGGAGAGTCTGGTTCATCCAGGATGCTCTTTTCACTCTGTATCCGCTGCATCGTCCCTGTAGCACTTGGGTCCATTATCAGCACGTTCTGACTACCAACTCCGCCGAACTTACAGTCACTCTTTCTGGAGTCATTCGTCCTGCACACCTCGTAATTGTACACGTGTTGGAGAGTCCCTGTCCCCAAAGTGTCTGAGTAACGTGGTGGATAATATGGAATCACAGGGAGGTTGGAGTGATACAGGACGCGAGACTGTCTCCATCTGTAGATTTTCACTGAGATAATAACCACTACACACGTGATGAAGAGGAAGGAAACTACAGCCAGAGCCAGCACTAAGTAAAAAGTCAGGTTGTCGTTGTACTCCTTGTCGTGCGTAAAGTCAGTGAACTCCGACAGCACTTCCGGGAAGCTGTCCGCCACCGCCACGTTAACAACGACTGTAGCTGAGCGTGAGGGCTGCCCGTTGTCCTCCACTATAACACTCAGTCTTTGTTTCACTGCGTCTTTATCAGTGACTTGGCGGATAGTTCTTATTTCTCCATTCTGTGAGCCCACTTCAAACAGCGCCCTGTCTGTGGCTTTCTGCAGTTTATAGGAGAGCCAGGCATTCTGTCCAGAGTCCACATCCACAGCCACCACTTTAGTGACCAGATAGCCCACATCTGCTGAACGAGGCACCAGTTCAGCCACCAGAGAGCCACCAGTCTGGACTGGGTACAGAACCTGAGGGGGGTTGTCGTTCTGGTCCTGGATCAGTATTTTCACTGTCACGTTGCTACTGAGTGGAGGAGAGCCTCCATCCTGAGCTTTCACCACTAATTCAAGCTGTTTAATTTGTTCATAATCAAAGGAGCGAACCGCACTAAGAACTCCAGTTTCAGAGTTTAAAGACACGTAAGTAGAAACTGGATTACCACCGACCTGTGTGTCTTCTAGAAGATACGATATTCTGGCGTTTTGATTCCAGTCGTTGTCTTTTGCGCTGACAGCAAATATCGAAAATCCAGGGGAGTTATTTTCAGTAACATAAGCAGAATAACTGGTTTTATGAAATATTGGTGCGTTGTCGTTTACGTCAGAGATTTTAAGATGTAATTTTTTGGAGCTAGAAAGCGGGGGCATCCCGAAATCAGTGGCCGTTATTGTTATGTTGTATTCTGAAACGGATTCTCGGTCAAAGTATTGATCCGAGATTAAATTGTAATAGTTTGTTATTGAGGATTCAATTTTAAGCGGAAGTTTAGCATCAATAGAACATTTTATTTGTCCATTTCTGTCAGAATCAGCATCTTTTACGTTCAAGACAGCAATCGTTGTACCAGGAAGTGCGTCCTCAGATACCGGACTAGAAAATGACATAATATTTATAACTGGGGCATTGTCATTAACATCCATAACATCGACTATAACCTTACTTGTCCCGGTTAAACCACCCTGATCCTTTGCCTCTACTCTCACCTCGTATTTTCTGTCTTTTTCATAATCTATTTGACCAGACACAGAAATCGTCCCTGTGTTTTCATCAATAGTGAATATGTCTGCTGTGCTTCCTTTCATTTTTGACAAGCTGTAAAAAATAAGTCCATTTGAACCACTGTCTGCATCTGTGGCATTTACAGAAACAATGCGGGTGCCTTTCATCGTGTTTTCGGTCACAGAAGATTTATACACCGACTGGTTAAACACTGGCGCATTGTCATTAACATCTAACACAGTGACATCTATTTTTACTGTGCCAGATCTCTGTGGCGTTCCTCCGTCAACTGCGATTAGTTTTAAAGAGAAATGTGGGTGTCGCTCTCTGTCTAAAGGCTTCTGTAGCACCATTTCAACATATTTACTTCCGTCTGGATTGGCATGTTGTTTCAAAATAAAATTGTCGTTCGGCGACAAAACATAATCTTGCAACGCGTTCTGACCCACATCAAGATCCTCGGCACTCTGCAGTGGAAACGGAACCCCCACTACCGCGGATTCACTTATTTCGAAACTGATAGGTTTATCTTGGTTTGGAAAAATGGGAGCGTGATCATTAATATCCAGAACCTCCACAATTATTCTATGCAGTTCTATTGGATTCTCTAAAATCACCTCAAAGCTGAAGCTACACGGAGTTTCTTCTCCACAAAGCTGCTCTCGGTCTATTCTCTCATTCACGACGAGAATCCCTTTGTCTGTCTTCAGCTCAGTGTAGTGAACGTTTTCATCGGTCACGATACGGGCCCGCCCAGAGCGGAGCCTTTTCAGATCCAAACCTAGATCTTGCGCCACATTACCAATCACCGATCCTTTCTTCATCTCCTCCGGTATAGAATAACGAATCTGACCACCTACCATGCAAACCACATGAAGCAACAATATAAGCAGTCCTGTTTGTTGTCGCAGTCCACAAAAAAATCGCCATTTTAAGAATATTGGAGATCCTCCAGATGCCATCCCGACCACAAAGAAACGATAGATTTATATCCGACCAATGTCACGGTGAAGATGCTTCAGAAATATTTGTTTCCTGGTTGAATCCAAAAAAATACTTCAACGTTTATGTACAAGTCCGTGAGTCGATGTTCGCACCAAACCTCGACGAAACACAGAGAGCCTTTTTCACTGTGTAATCATACATAGGATGAACTGAATGACGACACAACAGATGAAAATATATTTGACTGACCAACAGCGTCGCTTAGAGTCTAAAAAGTGGAAGTAAAACGAGACTAAGACAACAGTGCTATGATTCATAAATAGACAAATTGAACACATCTCTATCACATGTAGATGTTCCAATGAGACTGATTTTACTATATTTGGAAATTTAAACGGGTACAAATTCAGTATTTGTACTTAAACAAATACATTGTAAAGTAGAACGTGGGAATATACTTATAAAATAACAGACTAAGTGGGTAATAAAAAGCCTAAAAAACGAATTGTTATCTAATAATGTACATTCTAAATTCAAATATTTCGTGATTGACAGTACCTTATAAAGATGAAGTAGGAGTTGTAATTTAATGCTATGTAATGCTCTACTCAGCGATGACATTTTATTTTTACAAGATTCACCATCTTCACAACAGAATATTGACATACCAAAATAAATAAGTCACACCTGGCGCAAACCACACAACATATGTTACTACTAATGAAGGCTTGCTTTCTCCACAAAGTATTTGTATTACAAAATATAATTGAAAAGCAGTGTTCAACTTAGGTGAGGAGTATTTCCTTCCCCATGCTCAATCTATAATGATGTTCACATTATCAGCATTTCTATCGGGTCATGAACATTGTCGTGCTGTCCATGTTTCTGAGAGTAACAGTGTACACAATGACTTGATATATGTCTAAAATCAGACAGAGAAAGCGAAGCAGCGAGCACAATTATTTAACTCACCTCCAGGGGAGAGTCTGGTTCGTCTAGGATGCTCTTTTCACTCTGTATCCGCTGCATCGTCCCTGTAGAACTGGGGTCCATTATCAGCACGTTCTGACTACCAGCTCCGCCGAACTTACAGTCACTCTTTCTGGAGTCATTCGTCCTGCACACCTCGTAATTGTACACGTGTTGGAGAGTCCCTGTCCCCAAAGTGTCTGAGTAACGTGGTGGATAATATGGAATCACAGGGAGGTTGGAGTGATACAGGACGCGAGACTGTCTCCATCTGTAGATTTTCACTGAGATAATGACCACTACACACGTGATGAAGAGGAAGGAAACTACAGCCAGAGCCAGCACTAAGTAAAAAGTCAGGTTGTCGTTGTACTCCTTGTCGTGCGTAAAATCAGTGAACTCCGACAGCACTTCCGGGAAGCTGTCCGCCACCGCCACGTTAACAACGACTGTAGCTGAACGAGAGGGCTGCCCGTTGTCCTCCACTATAACACTCAGTCTTTGTTTCACTGCGTCTTTATCAGTGACTTGGCGGATAGTTCTTATTTCTCCATTCTGTGAGCCCACTACAAACAGCGCCCTGTCTGTGGCTTTCTGCAGTTTATAGGAGAGCCAGGCATTCTGTCCAGAGTCCACATCAACAGCCACCACTTTAGTGACCAGATAGCCCACATCTGCTGAACGAGGCACCAGTTCAGCCACCAGAGAGCCACCAGTCTGGACTGGGTACAGAACCTGAGGGGGGTTGTCGTTCTGGTCCTGGATCAGTATTTTCACAGTCACGTTGCTACTGAGTGGAGGAGAGCCTCCATCCTGAGCTTTGATGACGAACATCAGTTCTTTAATTTGCTCATAATCATATGAACGAACTGCACATATGACTCCGGTTTCAGCATTAACGGAAACATATTGAGATACTGGAGATCCACCAATCTCACAGTCTTCCAAAATATAAGAAACACGGGCGTTCTGGTTTTCATCGGGGTCTTTAGCATTAACACTTAGTAGAGAAACGCCGGGGGAATTATTCTCTGTTACAAAAGCACTGTAAAGGCCTCTTGGAAATACGGGGGCATTGTCGTTGACATCCGAGACCTTTAAATAAAACGTTCTTTTAGTTGAGAGGGGAGGAGATCCTGCGTCCGACGCAACTACAGTGATGTTCCACTCTGACAGATGTTCACGATCTAATGGGGCATCAGTTAACAATGCATAATAATTTCTTACGTTTGATTTAATTTTAAAAGGAACACTGCCTTCGATCGTGCACCTTATTTGACCGTTTTCACCCGAATCAACATCTTTAACATTAATTATGCCGATGGTGGTACCAGCAGGCGAGTCTTCCGAAACAGAGCTTGTGAATGACATAACGTTAATGACCGGAGCGTTATCATTTATATCTATAACCTCAATTTCAACCTTACTTGAATCTGTTCGTCCTCCCTGATCTTTAGCTTCCACTCTGAACTCAATTTTTTTGTCTTTTTCAAAATCGATTTCCTTCGCCACATAAATTCTCCCTGTAGCCTCATCTATGTTAAACAAATCAGCTATTCCTGCTTTTGACTTTGAGAAAAAAAACGTTACTCGGCCGTTTGAACCACTATCTGCGTCGCTTGCATTCACGGTAACAATAGGTGTACCCTTTGGTGCGTTTTCGATCACAGTTCCCTTATATATCGATTGATTAAACACAGGAGAATTATCATTAATATCTAAGACAGTGATACCTATATTTACTGTACCGGATCTCTGTGGATTTCCCCCGTCCACTGCCAACAACTTCAATGCCAGGCGTGGCTGTTCTTCTCGGTCTAATGATTTCTGAAGCACAATTTCAGCATATTTACTGCCATCAGGATAAACATTCTGTTTTAACGCAAAATTGTCGTTGGGGGTTAAAATGTAGTTCTGCAGCCCGTTTGGCCCAACGTCAGCATCGTCCGCACTCCCCAAAACAAAACGGGAGCCGAGTGCGGTGGATTCGCTTATTTCAAATTCCTGATGGCTGTTTTGAAAAGTGGGAGCGTTGTCGTTTACGTCCAGTACCTCTATGGTCACAGGGTGCAGCTCCATGGGGCTTTCCAGTAAAATCTCAAAGGTAAAGCTACACGGTGTCACGTCACCACAAAGCTGCTCTCGGTCTATTCGCTCATTCACGACCAAGGTCCCTTTGTCTGTCTTCAGCTCGGTGTACTGAATGCTCTCTCCGGTCACGATGCGGGCCCGACCAGAACGAAGCCTTTTTAAATCCAAACCCAGGTCTTGTGCGATGTTACCAACAAGGGACCCTTTCTTCATCTCCTCTGGGATCGAATACCGGATCTGTCCCTCCGTTTGAAGAAGAAAAATAAGCTGCAACATAAATACATACACCGCCCCTCTTAATCGCCATTTTAGTCCTCCCTTTCGACGATGTTCTATAAATGCCATGTGAAAAGGACGTCTGGACGAAAAAAAAGCAAAAACTCAATGAGAGAACCGCAAATATTACAGACTGATTTCTATTACCGTTTGAAGTTGAAATCAAACGTGTAAGAACCTCAGTTCGTATGAGACGCAGATCATCTCCTCCTGAAAAAACGCAGTGACAGGGGAGGGAACGACACTACCCCACGATCAAAGTTTGAATTGATTTACCAGACAACAGCGTCACTTAGAGGATAATACGTGAAAAGTGTATAACCACACATTTTATCATGAGTTTTCTGATTATATTCTTGGAAATAATCACACGTGTATGATTGCAAAGTCTAACTCTGTAGGTAATGTAATGTACATTTTGTACAGCCAATAAGATTTCCCCTCGGGGAAGGATCAAGTATTTCTGACTATGAAACGTCTATATACAGTTTTATAAACGAGCCTCAATTTTAAAAAAAACGAAAAATCTGATAAGAGGAATAAGAGGGTGCAAATTCGTGATCAGTAAAAATGTTATTGGTTGTTTATATTATAGGAGTTGTATTTAATTAATCATCCTAAATTTAAGTGATGTCATTAAAATGTGAATTCGTCCCTATAAAAGAACATTAGGAAAGTAATGAGTATCTTCAGGAATGGAAAACAACAACTAAACAGATAGACAATTTGGCTCTATGAACAAAGTACTGCAATATAATACTAGTTTGCAAGGAATATTTAGCAACAATTAATTATTATTTATTACCCTATAACGTGTTATCATATGTATTATTATTACTCGAGTAGTACCAGACGTAGAAGTAGTAGTAGTAGTAGTAGTAGTAGTATTTAGAACGGGCAATATCAGCGCAAAACCCACTTCAGCACCATGGACAGAGCCATAGCCAGAGCCCCAAACACCATTCATTTAAATATGCTGCGCTCTGTGCTTACTTTCTCATGTGTCCACAACCGGTGTGAATGCAAAGCTTACACATAAACATAATTAACATTATGTTCACAGATGTTGGAGTCAATTTGATGTAAATTAAATCCGAAGGACAGACTTATGATAGATAGATAGATAGATAGATAGATAGATAGATAGATAGATAGATAGATAGATAGATAGATAGATAGATAGATAGATAGATAGATAGATAGATAGATAGATAGATAGAGATAGATAGATAGATAGATAGATAGATAGATAGATAGATAGATAGATAGATAGATAGATAGATAGATAGATAGATAGATAGATAGATAGATAGATAGATAGATATAGATAGATAGATAGATAGATAGATAGATAGATAGATAGATAGATAGATAGATAGATAGATAGATAGATAGTAGATAGATAGATAGATAGATAGATAGATAGATAGATAGATAGATAGATAGATAGATCGATCATCTCTTCTTTCATTAACCAGTCTAACTGATAAATCCAGTGACCTACATTTGAGCAGTGGAATTATCATCCATTATGAAACTACTGCAATGCTCACCCACAAGCAAGAACGGATAAACATTTTACGGCAGTATATTTCTTCTGTGTGTTCCTAAAACATCATGTCTGCATGAATAGGAATTACAATTTTTAGGTCAGGATTTTGCATTTCATCATGTTCTCTCATGCACACACACTCTTTCTGTGCCTGACAGCACTCGCACTAACAGCACAAAACATTCCGCACATCATGATTGTGCATTATTCAGGGAGTCACTGCAGAGCAGCAGCCACATTTATGAATATTTATGTAATTTTGAGCCTGCAGGGGACGAATCACACAGCACACACCAAGAAGGCCAATGCTGCTGCCTGTGTTACAAGAACAGTCAGTTTTGAAGGAATACGAAATGCGTCTTATAAACACTCCTAACATATGTTAGCTGGTTTCAACAAGGTTTCCGTGTGGTGAAATAGAGATAGAGAGATGAAGAATGGAGATGAAAAATGGACTAAACCTAGGTTTGAGTCAACTGTGTTTCATATTAGCCGTGGGAATTGAGTTTTGTGTTGAGGAGGCTGTAGCAGCAACATAACACATAAGAAATAGTGTACAATTTGACATTTAAAAAGAATGGGAAAAGAAAACTGTCTTACCTGTTCGATCAAAGTAGACGGTTCATTCAAGAAGAGCAATGTGGAAAGAAACAAGGAGAAAAGAGATAACAGTTAGTATGAATCCCAATAAAATCCAATCAGATCACTCTTATGCATGGATCTTATCGTTGGGTGACGACATGGCATCTAATTGAATAGACTGATAGGAACAAGTGAAAATATGTTATAAACAAATACACACAGAAACACAGCTTAAAGGGTGTCATTAAAAGATGGATGATCCTAGGGTTAGATGATGTGTCAGATGTTTTTCCAACATTTCATACTCTACTTTGCACAACATGTGTATGTAAATAAAAAGAAGACTGCCAACAGTATTTAAAAACACTAGAGACCCAGTGGTGCTTGTGTTAATAGCTAACAGTCATTTTGTTGACCTTTCTATCATGCTCCAATGTTGTCAAATACATTGCTTAAAACAGTGTTCTCATGACCCAGATAATGTTTAAAAAAAGCACTGCTTTTTTTTTCTTCCTCTCCATCCCCAGCTGAAAGTAGGAGCACAAATTGGCCCACAGCTATAACACCAAGATGAACACACATGAATTCACATGGGAGTCATTTTGCTGACAAAACTTATCTGCTTCACTGGCATGACACTGTCAGTAGCAGGCACATAAACACACACACACACACACACACACACACACACACACACACACACACACACACACACACACAAACACAACAACCATTTGACTGTCGAATTAGACTCTAACCACTGATCTGAATGCAGCTCATGTACTGTGCACTTTCATGTTTTTCTTTTTTTATGGTTGTATATGTTTGTATTTCAAATGTTACACTGCATGTTTACTACTGTATGTCTAAATCGTGTGCCCTGGTACAGTCTATTTGATATCTGATCTATACAAAAACACGAGTGTTAAAATGAAAGAAAAATAAGCAACACTTCTATCTGTTGTAAGATGTAACTTTAATTATTTGATTAGCTACATAAGTATAGTGTTGATGTATTTTTATTTCTGAACTGCTAGATTGCTTTAAAATTATTTATTTTTTACTGAACAATAAACTGAGAAGGACACTTATTCAATGTTTGCACAGTGACCACCTATAGAGAAATACAGTGTTATGTTAATGATTCTTTGAGAGAGAAACAGAAACAAATACCTTTGCTATTATATTGTTCTTTACATTTGCTAGTTTTAAGGGGAGCACTCACGTCACAAGGGCAACAACAATTTAAATAAACCATCCATTCATAATCAGCTCCCCTGGTTAAACACGTCTAACTTCATGTCAGTCGAAAAATATCTATGCTTATCAAAGTTGAACTCTCAAACAAGCTGCAAAATTATGTTTTAAAATAAAATATTTAGCAAATATCTAGAAGTGTTGTTTTGCATTAACTCAGTACAATTATCTACAGGAGGTTAATTTTGGTTTAATTCACCAACATGTTGCAAATTCTTGCTGCTCTAACAAGAAGGAGGGCATGTTGCAAATAATTACTTAAAGCTTATTGTGTGAAGGAACTCTCTACCATATTTAAATTATTCACATTATAAACGGAGAAACAAGTTTTCTTAAAGTAGAGGTCTTCAAACTGTCCTTTGTGTTGACTGTGTGGCTGACAATTTTTTGGGGGGTGAATTTGCTTTACCATGTGTTGTTGTTATGATAACCGTGTGTTTAAGTTTCTGTTACTGAGCTTCACTCATGTCTTTCACAACTTCTGTGCAGCAGGTCATGCTCATGGAGAAGTATAAACACAATCATCTCTTTATGTTTATTTTTCATCAGAAATATACAGTCTGTTCAAACATTTTTCAAGTCATGACATATAGTGCAAATGTTTAGCTTTTAATGTCTTTCACATCAAATCATGTGTAACTTTGTGAAAACATTAAAGCATTTTCCAAAAACTTGATTGAATGTATTCCAGCTGAAAAGAGATTGTTTTTCAAAAACTAAAAAACGAGGCAAAGACAAGTTTACCACAGACGAAGCAAAACAACAGCTCAGACTATATATTATATCAACTGTATCACTCTCAGAAGACATATGGGTTAATATAGTCAGAGGAATACCATGCATTGTAGATGCAAAATATAAGACACATCAACATAAGGTTATTGGTTATATTAATCTTCTTAACAGATATATTTAATATGTATATATTATGAGATTTTATCAGAGAGAAACTCATGCTTATGTTTTCATTAATACCATCCAACCATCTGTTTAGTTTGTTAAGATGTGGCAACAATTCATAATAGCAGATAACAAATCAACGAAAAATAACCATGGCAACCTATCAATCGAGAAAAAAGAGTAAAAGAGTTCAAACTAATGTACAATAATATAATTAGGCAGGCAAACAAAACAAACCTGACTGAAGTTACAAAACAAGCTGTTTATAATTTGAACAGCATAATTGCTTTATTCAATCAACCGGCATAGTTTATACTGTTTTCAAAATGTATTTCAGAAGACACAAGGTTAAGATAACCATTTAAGCTCATGGTCACATTAAAGGTGAAACAGGAATAAGGTAATATATAAATCTCTAAGACCATTACAAAACATTGTGATGCACTTACATCATTTTCATCCAAACACTTGTAAAAAAGTGACCATAACAGTATGGACTTTACTAGTAATTCTATTCAACCTTGATCAAAAATAATGGAATTATAATTAATTGGACAGTCGGAAGGGGCTGTGATTATTTGACCATACTGTAGATATACTATATATGTTATGGTCGATTCTCACTTGACCACGTAGCAAGGATGAGGTACACCTGCCCTCACCTTCAGAGTAGCTCTGTCTGCACTAATACGCCTCAGGGTGTTTTTCTGATAGGCTGCGCTTCTTTTCTTCAGTGTGTCAGTGTCTGTGTTTGCGCCAAAACGGAAATCCCCTCTCCACGAGCCAGTGGTCAAGAAGGAATCATAGCGATCATCATTTAGCAGGGTCCCACAATGACTGAAGTCTGTAAAACCAGTGGGGCAGTAGGTCGTGGGGAAGACGGGGAGACTGGCGGTTGTTGAACGGTAAACGCGACTTTGCCGGCACAGTTTAAAATAAAACACCCCGATGATTAAAAGGAGGAAAAGGAAAGAAACGGTTGACAGAGCGATGATCAAATAGAGCGTGAGGTTATAGCTGTCCTGTGATTCATCAACAAACTCAAAAAGTTCATTTAAAACAGGCAGGCCATCACCGATTACTATGCTGACTGTAGCAGTGGCAGAAAGAGATTCTGGCCCGTTGTCTGTTACCAAAACGACAACTGTCTGTTTCTGTTCCTCATCCTCCATGAATGGTCGCGCTGTTCTGATTTCACCTGTGTGCAGACCCACCATAAACAGGTTAGGTGTCGTTGCTCTGATTATTTTGTAAGAAAGCCACGCGTTGTGGCCAGAGTCTGCGTCCACAGCTACCACTTTAGTAACCAGGTACCCTCTGGGTGCTTCTATTGGCACCATATCTTCAGCGATGAACCTGCTGGACTGGAGAGGATATAGGACCGCAGGTGTATTGTCATTTTGGTCCTTAATGAAAACGTGTATCGTGCAGGTAGCGGAGAGCGGGGGGTCGCCTCCATCTCGAGCTATCACCTTGATTTGGAAGTGAACTGACTGTTCATAATCGAAGAGGCGAGACGTGAAGAGCTCCCCCGTGTCTGAGTTGATGGTGAGAAAAGAGGATACGTCTGAGTTTGTGTCCGTTGAAATTTGGAACAGCACTTTAGCATTAGGTCCATCGTCAGTGTCCTCCGCTTTCACTTTCATGACAAATGTTCCAATTGGTTGGTTTTCCAAAATGTTGGCATTGTACTCGCTCTGCATAAAAGTCGGGGGGTTATCGTTTATATCAATAACCACGATTGTTAGAACTTTTACACTGGAGAGTGAGGGGGAGCCTGCATCAGTGGCAGTGATTGTGATGTTATACCCTGGCTGAAGCTCTCTGTCTAGTTTCCCGTCAGTCACTAACATGTAATAGTTTTTCACCTCTGAAACAAATTTAAATGGGACATTGTCTGGGATCGTACATGTGACTTGCCCACTGCTTCCAGTGTCTATGTCATAGATATTAATCAGAGCAACCATGGTACCTGGTTTAAAGTCTTCACCTATGTTGGCAGATGCTGACTTTATTTCTATCACAGGCTCATTGTCATTTACGTCAATGACCTCAATTATAAGTTTACAGTGAGAGGCCTGACCACCGCCATCTTTAGCCTGAACGTCTAACTCGTGCGTACTAGCCTCCTCATAATCGATAAGACCAACTAGCCGTACTTCTCCAGTCAGGGGATTCATATCAAGAACTCCTGCGACCTTGTCTGAAAGGTGACTGAAAGAGTAAGTTATATCCCCATAAACACCTTCATCCAAGTCTGTGGCGTTCAGTGTCAATATGACAGTCCCTACAGCAGAGTTTTCTGGCACAGACGCTTTGTAAACTCGTTGACTAAAAACTGGGACATTGTCATTGGCATCCAAAACACGGATGTGTATAGAGGCGGTTCCTGATCTCACTGGATTACCCCCGTCAATTCCATTGATTTTCAGTACATGTTCAGCCTTTGCCTCCCTGTCCAGGGGCTTTTTCAGAACAAGTTCCGGATAGGCATTGCCGTTTATTTGCGTGCTCATTTCCAGTGCAAAATGATCGTTCGAGCTCAGTTTATATTCACGTATTGAGTTGGTACCCAGATCGGGGTCATGCGCGCTCTCCAGTGGAAAGCGCCTCCCTAGAACTGTGGATTCGACTAAATCCAGATTTATGTCTCCAGCAGCAAAAACTGGGCTGTTGTCATTTATATCAGCAATGTCCAGAACTAAGCTGTGTGCTTGGAGGGGAGCCTCCAGTAAGAGCTGATACTGTAGGATGCAGACAGCTGCTTGAGCGCAGAGCTCCTCTCGGTCTATCCGCTGGCTGATCAAAAGATTGCCTGACGCAGTGTCCAGTTCACACAGCTGGCCGGTTCCTTCAGCGACAACCCGGGCGCGACGAGCGCCAAGCTCCGTCACTTTCAGCCCCAGATCCCGTGCAACATTCCCGATAACAGAGCCCCGCTGCATCTCCTCTGGAAGGACATAACGGACTTCTCCAAACGAAACACCAAAAAGGAGGCTAAAGAATAAAAAACGCAGCCATCGTTTGAAGTTTTGTGGTGGGTCCATAATTAAACATGCCTTCAGAAACAAATGTACCGCCGACATCATGTAAATCCTACACGTTCACATCCGAATATGGAGCTGAAAATGCTGCTGTAACACAACGAGTCCCTGCTTCTCAACTGAGTTAATCATGCTCTATTAAGAAAGCTGTCGGCTTGGATCCCTCTCTCTATTCCCACTTCACCACTGCTCTCTCTCCGTCTCTCTTCTCTCGCTCTCTCTCTCTGTCTCTCTCTCTCTCTCTCTCTCTCTCTCGCTCACTCGCTCACTCGCACACACAATCCTCCCTCTCCAATACACGCCCACGCATGCACACACAGCCCGCGGCTCCAGCCCAATATTTCAGTTCCACTGACACAGATAAGGTGAGACACGCCATCCACAGCATCCGTGAGTCAGATATTATAAAAGAGCGTCACCAAGAGACTGAGAGGATAATTACAACGGTGGACAGTACAGCAATAAGATACGTGTGCATTATATTTTGAACCACATGCAACCAAGGGAAAACCAGAAAAAAACGGGCTGTGCTAACTTAATATTACATTACAAGCTTAATTAACATTGGACACAGTTAAAACAATACCTGAATAATTTAATGCCGTTCTTTACAGAAGTTTCCCATGAATGCTTTGTCCTTATTTTTTAATTACATTTTTACTAGTTTCATTTAACATTTCCCTGACATTGAATTAATTATAATGCTCATCATGTACTGTAAAATATGAATTTGCATTGCGGAGAATATGGTCAAACTGCAACTGTGGATGTTACACACTCGCCAGGCAAACCACACTGAGGAAGAGCACTAAATGATGCATGGCTGTGAAAACCACCTCCCACCAGCAGAGGGCCTGCAACTTTATACTTCATTCAAGTATGACGCTACTTCCTGTGATGCTTAGAAAGATTCACAGTTGATCCTGCTCTAGAGAAATTACAGACTTTCCTCAGAGCCTGGTCTGACATTCACAGTCCTAAAAACATGGTCATACACCTTCAAAGTGAATTTTTTTCTCCCTGCTTGATGTTCTACAGGGCACTCCACACACAAACAACTTACACAACACAATGTTTTGTTTTCCCACAGGCCATTTCCTTACAGCAGTGTATATAATAGTCAAACACATATTGTGCAATAGCATGTTCATGATATCTCCTTATTAACTTGACTGTATATTCTTCAATCAGCACTGCACATGCACAAACAAGCTCGGAATGAAGAGTAGCATAATAAATATGCAATACTATGAAGCAGTGAATGCAAACTGAAAAGGTCCAGGTCAATGATGAATTGCATCTAACATTACATCACAATTTTTCTGGTGTGTGATAAATATACAAGCTAGAGGAGAGAGCTTGAAAATAAATGTTAAATATGAAAGATATCACGGTTTCTAGATGAACTTAAATTAAGGACCAGAGAAAGTATTAGAAAAAAAAACTTAACCAAGGGGTCTCTGAAAATACATTTTACAGCATTTTGTGTCCAGTTCAGTTTTTCTATTAATGAGGAAGTAATTATAATGTCCTTTAGTTGATTACGATCTTTTCAGCACCAGGGACTGAATACAGTACTCTCCCTCCCTCTGTTATGAACTGAGGTACCCTCTTCTATGTATATGTCTCATGACCTCAATCACCAACCGTCCATTTAAGAATGTTACTGTTATCATTGAAAATAAAATGTTAAGTGACAAAAAAAGTACTTGAATTATTGTGTAGCTGTAAAAACAATAATGTAACTGTTTCTATGGACAGTTATTAAACATCAAGCCAAAAACTTGTCTGTCAAATTATTTACTATTTATTTCAAGGGGCAAAACACATGAATTACATATATAGTTCGGGTCTATTAAAAAAACTAAAATACACATAGTGAAACATTACCCACTCCAGAAAAGTGGGATACGGTTCTGTCAAAGCAACTGAATGGAAAATCTGTGTTTCAGCACCAAGGACAGAGGAACAGAGCAGCACACGTCAGATTGTGTTTCTGTGTGTGTGTGTGTGTGTGTGTGTGTGTGTGTGTGTGTGTGTGTGTGTGTGTGTGGGGGGGGGGTTTTGTCTGTGTGTGTGTGTGGGTGTTTGTGTGAGTGAGTGAGTGAGTGAGTGAGTGAGTGAGTGAGTGAGTGAGTGAGTGAGTGAGTGGGTGAGTGAGTGAGAGAATACTGAGAACGTTTTACATTTAAAACATCACAGACACATGATATGAATCACGTTCCTACCTCAGGAGAATCATTAAAGTCCCCAAACGCATCTGCAAAGTCAGACGGACTTTTCCTCAGAGTCTGGTCAGCAGGCAGTGTGTTGTCATTGTAAGATGTCACGAATTTAAAGTCACTGGTTCGAGAACCTGTTGTCAGGTAGGCGTCATAGTTATAAGTGCTGCGTAAAGTTCCTGTGCCATCAACATCCGCGTAATTAGGAGGGAGATAAGCACTGGGGATGGCGACAGCTCCGTCAAACAACATTCTGGGCTTTCTCCTGCGACAAAACCTCACACCCAGGATGATGGTGATAAAGGTCAGGAAAAAGGTGGAGACAGAGACCAGCGCTATGATCAGGTAAGAGGTCAGTTTTGAATTCTTCTCATCGTAAGAAATGTCCTTCAGCTCTGGCACCTCTGCCAAGTTATCAGAAATAAGTAAATACATGGAACAGGTGGCAGACAGAGAGGGCTGTCCGTTATCTTTCACCGCCACAATAAGGTTCTGTTTCATGCTGTCAGATTCAGAAATGTCCCGCTGTGTCCTGATCTCTCCGCTGTGGACACCAATAGTGAAAAGTCCCGGATCAGTGGATTTGACTATCTGATAGGACAGCCAGGCGTTCTGTCCGGAGTCCGCGTCCACCGCGATCACTTTGGACACCAGAGAGCCTCCGTGTGCAGCTTTGGGGACCAGCTCGGTCATGAAGGAGTTGCCCTCCGGGGCGGGGTACAGTATCTGAGGAGAGTTGTCGTTCACATCCGATATGAAGACGCTGACGGTCACATTGCTGCTGAGCGGAGGAGAACCGTTGTCTCTGGCCATCACGTGGACTTTAAAGCTCCTGAACTGTTCATAATCAAACGACCTCACAGCGTGGATCACCCCCGTGTCTCCGTTAACTGATAGATAAGAGGACACTGAGGCACCGTTCACCTCACCAGGTAACAGAGAATAAACCACTGTACCGTTTTGTCTCCAGTCGGGGTCTCGAGCAGTAACGGAACATAACGTGGAGCCAGGTTTGTTATTTTCAGTCACATATGCGCTGTAGGACTGTTCCTCAAACACAGGTGGGTTGTCGTTGATGTCAGCTACAGATAACTGAACAGTTTTAGAGGAGGACAGAGGTGGAGAGCCCTCGTCAGTGGCAGTGATTGTAATGTTGTAATCTGACACTAGTTCACGGTCCAGTTGTCCTGTGGTCACCAGAGAATAATAGTTTTTAATCGAAGGAACTAACTTAAAAGGGACATTTTGCTGAATGGAGCAGCGAACCTGTCTGTTATTCTCAGAGTCTCGGTCCTGCACGTTAATGATGCCCACCTCTGTACCACGTGGGGTGTCTTCTGGTATGGGGTTGGTCAGTGATTTCAAATTAACAACAGGGGCATTATCATTCACATCACTGACAGATATTATCAACTTAGCATAAGATGATAGACCTAACCCATCTTTCGCTTTAACGCGTATTTCAAATGAAGTAGTAGTTTCATAGTCAATAGCACCGATTACTCTAATATCACCGAATTTACGGTCAATACTAAATATCTTCTTTACATCTTCAGTAACGTGTCCAAAGTCATAAGTCACATCTCCATTCACTCCCTCATCTGCATCAGTTGCGCTCACTGTGACCACTACAGTATCTAGAGGAGAGTTTTCGGGCAGACTGGCTTTATAAACGGCCTGGCTAAACACTGGGGCGTTATCATTAGCATCCAGCACAGTGACGTGTATGACAACGGTACCTGATCTCTGAGGAGAGCCACCATCTAGAGCTGTAAGGAGCAGATTCATGTCCCCTTGTTTTTCACGATCAAGCTCTTTATCAAGAACAAGCTCTAGTATGTTTCCACTAGCAGCTAAAATGAAATTATCATTCTTCCTCAAGCTGTATTGTTGAACTGAATTCTGTCCTACATCCGCATCGTGCGCCTCTTCGATCAAAAAACGAGCTCCCTTGTCAGCCGACTCTCGTATTTCTATATTGATAATTTCTTCGTTAAACTGCGGTGAGTTATCATTAATATCCTGAATGTGGAGACTAATCCGATGGAGCTCGAGTGGATTCTCCAGCACAAGCTCGTGTTTCAGGATGCACGAAGCCTTTTCGCCACAAAGCCCCTCACGGTCGATCCTGTCGGCAACAACCAGGTCCCCGTTGTTCAGGTTGATGTCACAATAATGTCCGTCAGTCCCGTCGGTGTCAATGCGAGCTCTTCTGATAGACAGCGCACCCGTTTGCAGCCCGAGGTCCTTGGCTATATTCCCAATAACCGATCCTCGCTTCATCTCCTCAGGGAAAGAATATAGCTCATGTCTCCGTATGCGAGGTGCGAAACAAGAAGGAGGAAAAAGACGGTGCGCGGTTGAAACCAGATCATCTTCGAATCCATTGTAAACCATAAGTTACTGAGTTCAAAATTAAAGCGAACAAAGACGGTCCAACCTCCTAACACGAACAACTGCGGTTGACTGTGCGTATACAGAGCAGAAGAATGCATGTACACACCGATTGGCTCGGGAATGCATCTCTCTTAAGCTTGGTGTATAGCGCCACCGTGAGCTAGAGTAAAACAGAAACACTGACAGAAACTAAAGCTACGCCTCATCATGGGTTTAGCTTGTTGGTTATTATTGTTAAAAGTTCTCACTATATATGTGTAATATTTTGTTACTGTTAGGATCCAGTTTATTTTCAGTCATGACTTCATTCCTTTACACAGTCAACCAAAACACAGCTGGATGCAGCCGATCAATATAAATATTTATAACAGGCAGAAACCCAGTAAATTCACATGAAAATAAACTCAGGGAGAACACCTGTTACGAAAATCACAGCACACCAGAAACAACTAAATATCTGATTTACCTAAAAGGGCTTATCCCTCATTTTCTCAGCAGGACCTAAGATCACTTGTTTGAAACCCTGAGTGTGTTTTAATGAGCAAGGTGACTCATCTTCAGCAAAATCAAAGCCTGAGAAGAAAATGTGTTATTGGTCTCAGCTTAATATCAAGATTTGCACTTCTCAGTGAAAACACACTGGATAAAGTACACAGGATTCAAATGACAATGAATAACGTTCATGCAATCAACAGTTGTTGACCAAACAAGGTCACTGCAGACCTATCCATGTGAGAGACACCACAAACCAAAGTGACAAACTTAGTTTTTTCTCTCCAAATTTGTATCATCTTTATTTTGCACTAACTGTGGTCATACCATTAACTAAGACAAACCAAACCACCAGGAACAAAACACTGATTAATAGTGGACTGAATTAAAATGTGAAACACTACAAATGTATGTTATATCATTCAGCATGACTATATATAGGTTTTCATTCAGTGAGTATATCAATAAAACATACTTCCATAGGCTTAAGTGTAAGACCAGCGTAAAAATGTACATGAGTTTATGTTGCAGGCACAGAGAGGGAGGGAGTAAGGAGACAGAGGAGGGAGATAGAGAGAGTAGTGATTATAGAATCAGCACTCAGTCACATTAACCATTTAGATAAACAAACAGCAGAAGTTCTACACGAAGGACACATAAGAAAAACAACACCCAACATATTTTGAGCAAAAATAGCAAGATTCCCTCCTTATGATTGACATCAAAAGGGAGCACTCAGATCTTTCAGCAGCCTGAATTTACAACCCAAACATCACCATTCAGATGCCAGTATAACCAAGGTGTGCACAGAAAAAAAGACTCTGATATGGTAGTTCTTGCTGAGACCAACTGTCCCCTCTGAACGGTGTCAGACCATCACGACTTTTCAAACAGAAATCACTGTAAACCAAACTAAAAAACAAAAGAAAGAAACTTATTATAAACTGGAAAAACTGTTTTATTTAAGTGATGATTTGAAAATCCAGCGGTCAAATATCTATCATTGTCCAATTGCAACTTAATTAAATTGTTGAACCAAATAAGGTCATAGTGGATATTTGGTTTCAATACCTATCCGTTACATCAAAAGTCAAAATACTGATGAGAATTATTTCTTAATAATTGACTAAAAATTTCATAAGAAACACGACAATTAAGTAAAAAGTCAGCAAATAAATACTGCTGAAAAACACAAGTAATAAACATTTCAACAGCAAATTAAATATTGCATATTTAACCAATCCAGGAAAATGAGCTTATGATCTGTCAAAAAAGTAGAGGAGCAATGGATCAAGAGGCCTAAACAATGAATCAGGAAATCAGTGTTTCAGCACCAAGGACAGAGGAAGAGAGCAGCAACAGTCAGATAGGGATGGAGGGAGGGAGTGAGTGAGTGAGTGAGTGAGTGAGTGAGTGAGTGAGTGAGTGAGTGAGTGAGTGAGTGAGTGAGTCAGTGAGTGAGTGAGCGAGTGAGTGAGTGAGTGAGTTACAGAGAGAGAGAGAGAATAATAAAAATGTTTTACGTTTAACACATCACGGCCACATGATAAGAATCATGTTCCTACCTCAGGAGAATCATTAAAGTCCCCAAACGCATCTGCAAAGTCAGACGGACTTTTCCTCAGAGTCTGGTCAGCAGGCAGTGTGTTGTCATTGTAAGATGTCACGAATTTAAAGTCACTGGTTCGAGAACCTGTTGTCAGGTAGGCGTCATAGTTATAAGTGCTGCGTAAAGTTCCTGTGCCATCAACATCCGCGTAATTAGGAGGGAGATAAGCACTGGGGATGGCGACAGCTCCGTCAAACAACATTCTGGGCTTTCTCCTGCGACAAAACCTCACACCCAGGATGATGGTGATAAAGGTCAGGAAAAAGGTGGAGACAGAGACCAGCGCTATGATCAGGTAAGAGGTCAGTTTTGAATTCTTCTCATCGTAAGAAATGTCCTTCAGCTCTGGCACCTCTGCCAAGTTATCAGAAATAAGTAAATACATGGAACAGGTGGCAGACAGAGAGGGCTGTCCGTTATCTTTCACCGCCACAATAAGGTTCTGTTTCATGCTGTCAGATTCAGAAATGTCCCGCTGTGTCCTGATCTCTCCGCTGTGGACACCAATAGTGAAAAGTCCCGGATCAGTGGATTTGACTATCTGATAGGACAGCCAGGCGTTCTGTCCGGAGTCCGCGTCCACCGCGATCACTTTGGACACCAGAGAGCCTCCGTGTGCAGCTTTGGGGACCAGCTCGGTCATGAAGGAGTTGCCCTCCGGGGCGGGGTACAGTATCTGAGGAGAGTTGTCGTTCACATCCGATATGAAGACGCTGACGGTCACATTGCTGCTGAGCGGAGGAGAACCGTTGTCTCTGGCCATCACGTGGACTTTAAAGCTCCTGAACTGTTCATAATCAAACGACCTCACAGCGTGGATCACCCCCGTGTCTCCGTTAACTGATAGATAAGAGGACACTGAGGCACCGTTCACCTCACCAGGTAACAGAGAATAAACCACTGTACCGTTTTGTCTCCAGTCGGGGTCTCGAGCAGTAACGGAACATAACGTGGAGCCAGGTTTGTTATTTTCAGTCACATATGCGCTGTAGGACTGTTCCTCAAACACAGGTGGGTTGTCGTTGATGTCAGCTACAGATAACTGAACAGTTTTAGAGGAGGACAGAGGTGGAGAGCCCTCGTCAGTGGCAGTGATTGTAATGTTGTAATCTGACACTAGTTCACGGTCCAGTTGTCCTGTGGTCACCAGAGAATAATAGTTTTTAATCGAAGGAACTAACTTAAAAGGGACATTTTGCTGAATGGAGCAGCGAACCTGTCTGTTATTCTCAGAGTCTCGGTCCTGCACGTTAATGATGCCCACCTCTGTACCACGTGGGGTGTCTTCTGGTATGGGGTTGGTCAGTGATTTCAAATTAACAACAGGGGCATTATCATTCACATCACTGACAGATATTATCAACTTAGCATAAGATGATAGACCTAACCCATCTTTCGCTTTAACGCGTATTTCAAATGAAGTAGTAGTTTCATAGTCAATAGCACCGATTACTCTAATATCACCGAATTTACGGTCAATACTAAATATCTTCTTTACATCTTCAGTAACGTGTCCAAAGTCATAAGTCACATCTCCATTCACTCCCTCATCTGCATCAGTTGCGCTCACTGTGACCACTACAGTATCTAGAGGAGAGTTTTCGGGCAGACTGGCTTTATAAACGGCCTGGCTAAACACTGGGGCGTTATCATTAGCATCCAGCACAGTGACGTGTATGACAACGGTACCTGATCTCTGAGGAGAGCCACCATCTAGAGCTGTAAGGAGCAGATTCATGTCCCCTTGTTTTTCACGATCAAGCTCTTTATCAAGAACAAGCTCTAGTATGTTTCCACTAGCAGCTAAAATGAAATTATCATTCTTCCTCAAGCTGTATTGTTGAACTGAATTCTGTCCTACATCCGCATCGTGCGCCTCTTCGATCAAAAAACGAGCTCCCTTGTCAGCCGACTCTCGTATTTCTATATTGATAATTTCTTCGTTAAACTGCGGTGAGTTATCATTAATATCCTGAATGTGGAGACTAATCCGATGGAGCTCGAGTGGATTCTCCAGCACAAGCTCGTGTTTCAGGATGCACGAAGCCTTTTCGCCACAAAGCCCCTCACGGTCGATCCTGTCGGCAACAACCAGGTCCCCGTTGTTCAGGTTGATGTCACAATAATGTCCGTCAGTCCCGTCGGTGTCAATGCGAGCTCTTCTGATAGACAGCGCACCCGTTTGCAGCCCGAGGTCCTTGGCTATATTCCCAATAACCGATCCTCGCTTCATCTCCTCAGGGAAAGAATATAGCTCATGTCTCCGTATGCGAGGTGCGAAACAAGAAGGAGGAAAAAGACGGTGCGCGGTTGAAACCAGATCATCTTCGAATCCATTGTAAACCATAAGTTACTGAGTTCAAAATTAAAGCGAACAAAGACGGTCCAACCTCCTAACACGAACAACTGCGGTTGACTGTGCGTATACAGAGCAGAAGAATGCATGTACACACCGATTGGCTCGGGAATGCATCTCTCTTAAGCTTGGTGTATAGCGCCACCGTGAGCTAGAGTAAAACAGAAACACTGACAGAAACTAAAGCTACGCCTCATCATGGGTTTAGCTTGTTGGTTATTATTGTTAAAAGTTCTCACTATATATGTGTAATATTTTGTTACTGTTAGGATCCAGTTTATTTTCAGTCATGACTTCATTCCTTTACACAGTCAACCAAAACACAGCTGGATGCAGCCGATCAATATAAATATTTATAACAGGCAGAAACCCAGTAAATTCACATGAAAATAAACTCAGGGAGAACACCTGTTACGAAAATCACAGCACACCAGAAACAACTAAATATCTGATTTACCTAAAAGGGCTTATCCCTCATTTTCTCAGCAGGACCTAAGATCACTTGTTTGAAACCCTGAGTGTGTTTTAATGAGCAAGGTGACTCATCTTCAGCAAAATCAAAGCCTGAGAAGAAAATGTGTTATTGGTCTCAGCTTAATATCAAGATTTGCACTTCTCAGTGAAAACACACTGGATAAAGTACACAGGATTCAAATGACAATGAATAACGTTCATGCAATCAACAGTTGTTGACCAAACAAGGTCACTGCAGACCTATCCATGTGAGAGACACCACAAACCAAAGTGACAAACTTAGTTTTTTCTCTCCAAATTTGTATCATCTTTATTTTGCACTAACTGTGGTCATACCATTAACTAAGACAAACCAAACCACCAGGAACAAAACACTGATTAGCAGTCTGATTCCAACCCCACCCAAATGATTACCATTCAAACACCAGTCTCACACAGCTCTGCACAGAAAAAGAGTCTCCTACAAGTTAGTTCTTGCTGAGACAAACGGTCCCATCTGACCAGTCTCACACCAACACAGCTTGTCAAACAGCAGTCACTCCTAAATTAAATTATAACACACCATAAATAAACCTATTATAAAGTTGAAAAACCTAAAGTAAATATCAATCATCTGTCCTACAACTTAGATTATAGTTTACAGAATATATATTTTGACTGTCAGAAACAGAAGGCAGAGGCAGGTCATGTCAGACTCAGTGATCACAAACTAGAATAGAAAATGACGACATTTAAAAAAAATCATGGCAACCAAAATGAAACAGAAGAGGTGGTCCCTTTTCGACAGGTGAGTGTGTGACACAGATGCTTTTCCTCTTAAACTTTAAGTCAATCATTGAAACATTTTTTTTTAAGTTGAACCATTACAATTATGTTGTTGCTAATTTTGATGAGCTGAATGACAAAGCAAATATATAAATCTTTCTTAGAGAAGGAGATATGACATATTATTGCCCAATATGCATTAAGGTTTTGCATACCTGTGGGACAGTGAATGACCTAGATCCTAGATACACAAGAAAGAGACAGCGAGACAGACACAGAGAGAACATATATATGGCAGCAAGTATCGCCTCAGAGAGTTCACTCTGCCACAATAATGATAAGATTGTACTGCAGAACTACTTTATCAATGAGAGAAAACTTATGGAATGTAACTTGTATGTGCATAATCTGTCAGAAGTCATCACTAAATCTCAGTCACATCCTCTATGGTCCATGCAGCTGATCAGTGGTACAGAGGTTAATGTTAAAAATATGTAAGTGATGATTTGAAAATTCAACAGTCAAATATCATCTCTGAATGTCTCGTTTCGAACTCACTTAAATTGTTGAACAAAATAGTGTTATAGTGGATATTTGCATTGGCTATCTATCTGTTATATCTGAATGATATACTTAAAATTACATAAATTACACGACAATTAAGTGTCGACATCAAATATATTTTGGGTCTTCAAAACAGTAGTGAAATACTTTTTCATGGTTAATTTAATATGAAATATTTTCGCGTCCAGGCATATGAGCTTAAGCTCTGTCAAAAAAAAAGAAAAAGTGAGAGAGTTCAGGGCCTAAACAATGCGTTAATAAATCTGTGTTTCAGCACCAAGGACAGAGAAAGAGAGCAGCCACAATCAGCTCGAGTGAATGAGAGAGTGAGTGAGAGAGAGAGTCAACACTGAAAAGGTTTTTACACATCAGGGACACACAATATGAATCATGTTCCTACCTCAGGAGAATCATTAAAATCCCCAAACGCATCAGCAAAGTCAGAAGGACTTTTCCTCAGAGTCTGGTCAGCAGGCAGAGTGTTGTCATTGTAAGATGTCACAAACTTAAAGTCACTGGTTCTGGAACCTGTTGTCAGGTAGGCGTCATAATTGTAAGTGCTGCGTAAAGTTCCTGTTCCATCAACATCTGCGTAATTAGGAGGGAGATAAGCGCTGGGGATGGCGACAGCTCCGTCAAACAACATTCTGGGCTTTCTCCTGCGACAAAACCTCACACCCAGGATGATGATGATAAAGGTCAGGAAAAAGGTGGAGACAGAGACCAGCGCTATGATCAGGTAAGAGGTCAGTTTTGAATTCTTCTCATCATAAGAAATGTCCTTCAGCTCTGGCACCTCAGCCAAGTTATCAGAAATAAGTAAATACATGGAGCAGGTGGCAGACAGAGAGGGCTGACCGTTATCTTTCACCGCCACAATAAGGTTCTGTTTCATGCTGTCAGACTCTGAAATGTCCCGCTGTGTCCTGATCTCTCCGCTGTGGACACCAATAGTGAAAAGTCCCGGATCAGTGGATTTGACTATATGATAGGACAGCCAGGCGTTCTGTCCGGAGTCCGCGTCCACCGCGATCACTTTGGACACCAGAGAGCCTCCGTGTGCAGCTTTAGGGACCAGCTCGGTCATGAAGGAGTTGCCCTCCGGGGCGGGGTACAGTATCTGAGGAGAGTTGTCGTTCACATCCGATATGAAGACGCTGACGGTCACGTTGCTGCTGAGAGGAGGAGAGCCGTTGTCTCTGGCCATCACGTGGACTTTAAAGCTCCTGAACTGTTCATAATCAAACGACCTCACAGCATGGATCACCCCCGTGTCTCCGTTAACTGATATATAGGAGGACACCGAGGCACCGTTCACCTCACCAGGTAATAGAGAATAAACCACTGTGCCGTTTTGTCTCCAGTCGGGGTCTCGAGCAGTAACGGAACATAACGTGGAGCCAGGTTTGTTATTTTCAGTCACATATGCGCTGTAGGACTGTTCCTCAAACACAGGTGGGTTGTCGTTGATGTCAGCAACAGATAACTGAACAGTTTTAGAGGAGGACAGAGGTGGAGAGCCCTCGTCAGTGGCAGTGATTGTAATGTTGTAATCTGACACTAGTTCACGGTCCAGTTGTCCTGTGGTCACCAGAGAATAATAGTTTTTAATTGAAGGAACTAACTTAAAAGGGACATTTTGCTGAATGGAGCAGCGAACCTTCTGGTTACTATCGGAATCTGCATCCTGCACGTTAATGATGCCCACCTCTGTACCAGGTGACACGTTCTCAGGTACTGCATTTATCAGAGATTTCATATAGATAACAGGGACGTTGTCATTCACATCGGTGACATCAATGTTTACTTTTGTGTAAGACGATAATCCTAAACCATCCTTTGCTTTAATGCGCAAATCATATGATGTAACAGATTCATAGTCAATTGCACCATTTACTGTTATTTTGCCATTTTTGCGATCAATACTAAAAACTTTCCTCACATCTTCAGTTACGTGTCCAAAGTCATAAGTCACATCTCCATTCACTCCCTCATCTGCATCAGTTGCCCTCACTGTGACCACCACAGTATCTAGAGGAGAGTTTTCAGGCAGACTGGCTTCATAAAGGGCCTGGCTAAAAACTGGGGCGTTATCATTAGCATCCAGCACAGTGACGTGTATGACTACGGTACCTGATCTCTGAGGAGAGCCACCATCTAGAGCTGTAAGGAGCAGATTCATGTCCCCTTGTTTTTCACGATCAAGCTCTTTATCAAGAACAAGCTCAAGTGAGTTTCCATTAGCAGCTAAAATGAAATTATCATTCTTCTTCAAGCTGTATTGTTGAACTGAATTTTGCCCTACGTCCGCATCATGCGCCTCCTCTATCACAAAGCGAGCTCCCCTGTCCGCCGACTCTTGAATTTCTATATTAATAATTTCTTCATTAAACTGCGGTGAGTTATCATTAATATCCTGAACGTGTAGACTGAATGGATGCAGCTCCAGAGGATTCTCCAGAACGAGATCGCGCTTTATGACACACGACAGCTTTTCTCCACAAAGCTCCTCTCGGTCGATCCTGTCGGAAACAATCAAGTCCCCAGTAGCGAGATTGATGTCACAATATCGTTTGCGATTTCCTGCGGCGTCAACGCGGGCATTCCTAGAAGACAGTTTGTTCACGTCCAGGTTGAGATCCTTCGCTATATTCCCAATATGCGATCCGCGCTTCAGCTCCTCTTGTAGCGAGTAGCTCACGTCCCCGTTCACGGCTTGCCAGAGCAGGAGCAACACAAAGCAGCTCATCTTGCGCCCCATCATGAAAATGCGTGTGTTACAGAAAACCACGACCGTCTGAATTAGACTCCAACAATGTTTGAATATAACAGATAGAATCAAATCCACAGCAGTTCACCGTCAGGCTCCTGCCGATGCTTCCTGAGACCAGAAGCAACCAAAAATCTGCCCCTTTATTGGTTTGTACAACAGAGGGTGGACACCTTTCATGTAGATTAGTGAAGAGCGACACCATGAGTGGGTATGAAGCAATGACACACTGCACACACGTATATAATACGAATAGTAAAAACAATAACACTATTTGGAATAAAAATGGTATCTTAATATTAAAAAAAGATTAAGTCAATTCATGTACAATTCAATTCATTATTTTAAGACAAAATAAACTATGTATCTAAATAAATGGTAATTCATATAATTGTAAATGAGACGTACAAATCAATTTGGCACATAAAAGCTATTTTAGAAAGGAATGTAAAAAGCCAAGAATGTAAATTTTGAAAAGCCCAGTCTCCAAAATATGTGTCATGCAGACAGTGTTTACTGTCTCTGACAGAGTAATATGTTGATGGATATACAGGAAGATGACATAAATAAAGCACATTGTTGCTATCCATATAGTAAACTATGAGAGAGATAGAAACAGAGAGAAGTCTTTACTAATCAAACTATTTTCTTGGAAATAAATGCTCCATGAGACAATACCTAACTGAAATGTATTATGCTCCTGATAAAGAAACAAAGAGGTAAGGAAAGAGAGTGCAGGTGAGAAGGATGTTTGACTTATCCTCCTATAATTAGAACATCTAAACCACTACACCTAAGTGTGCCCCACTGCACAAAGAAAGAGACACCTAATGACATACGCCTCTTTACCAAACAGGCAAACATCAAAATCCATTAAACCACAACATTAAAGCCCTTATAATAGATGGATAACCAGTTTAGCCCCCTTCAAGGTGCAAGACCACCCAACACAACAAGTCCTCAAAAATTACAGTCACATATAATAATAACAAAGCATTCTTAACAAGCCTGAGGTTCCCCAGGTTTGTAAAGGTAAAGTACAACAGTGTTATATTGTCAGTGGATCTCACACCGAAAAAATCAATTTCAACCTGAAAGTTGTCCGTCAGATATGATCACAAATACACACCTAATAGTAGGCCTTGACTCTGTCTGACTTTACCAATATTGTAAAAAATATTCTTTCCAGTACAACTTTTGTGGAGTATTCCTTTTATGATGAGCTAGTTTTGATTGGTCGGCTCTTAGATCCAAATGAAAAGTTGATATGATACATACTGAAAACTTAACTGCAAAGGAAATTCATTAAGACTGAATGAAATAATTTAAAAAGTAAGTAAAAAAGAAAAAAAGTAAAAAGAAAATACCCCTTGCTGGTGCCGAAAGCGTAAAGTTCAGCACCAAGGACAGTGACAAATAACGGAAACTCCAGTTCAGCAAAACAAAAAGAAACCGGCAGACACACCTGTTATGTATAAAGAGAAAAAACAGTTTTGGGGATGAAAAAATATACTAAAAGAGACCAACAATCTCTTAGAGGGACAAAATATTGGCATTACCTGCACACTAACGGAAGAGATCTTGAAAAGTGCCAAAAAAAAGTACTTTAGTAATGCACCGCAATGCATCACCGTGCTCAGATTTAGAAACCAGTTTTATACTGAATTCAAACTTAATGCTGTAGTTATCACATTTTGAAAATCGCAATTTTGCACAAAAATGAGTCAAAATTACCATTTCAGTGAAAGATACAAAGTTGTCATAGAATATTTCACATCTTTTCATACCTCAGGAGAAGAATCACAGTCTCCAAACGCATCAGCAAAGTCAGAGGGACTT